>JAYXIM010056252.1:0-61678 GCA_037575425.1 Anastrepha fraterculus | reverse complement strand
ACAAGCTTGTAATGTTTGGTCTCTGCTAAGTCAGGTGGCCCGACGCGGGAGAAGCCACCACATCATTCGACCAAAAATTGCTCTTTTCTGGCAACTAACATCTTAAAGAAGAGAGTGTGGAGTCGGCTACCACCTCAACAAGTCCGCTGGGGCAGCTGTGTTAAAATGGGAAGTATAAGGTGAAATGGGACATATAATCATACGATCGTAAGTATGTTAAAACTGCTAATATCAACTTTGAGTTCAGCCCATATGTCCGGCAAAAAAATCTATATGGCGGTGTTCAGAGCAAATGTTTGTTTTTTTACACCTGAAAATGTGCCGACAATTGCAATAAATTCTAAGCAAATATTTGTATCAAGCGCCAGTGGGCCAATGCACAAGCAGCACTGAATTATCTTACTTCTTCGCATTTACGGCATTTACGTCAGGTGATCTATAACCAGCTGAATAATATACATAAATTTCTGGTCACACTTGTCTACATCTTCAGTTTTAGGGATTAATGTAACCAGAATGAAAGCACCAACCTGATTTCCTCGCCATGCTTCCAATATCATAACAAAATGTTAATTAACCTAACATTAATTTTCATGCACTGAATAAGAACCAAAATTTATTCTCCGCTTTTGTAACATATTTTCATTCAACTTGCCTGCCACATTGTTCGCCTGACCATGGCTATTACATGAGTCACCAGTCACCACTCTTTAATATAGTTGCGCTTTTTGTTTTTTAGCTCGAGTGCTTTTCGCGCGCTCATAATTTCACCTGCGCACAATTAAATTTACATTTTCCAACACATTTCGCTACTCAGCCTGGTATTTATTCATTTTTTCTCCTTCTTGTTCTCCTCAACTACTTGGAGATGCTCGTAAATGAGCCCTTTTGTTGTTTTTTCTTCCTACACTTCCTTTTGTGCATTTTTAAGCTTTTGTTTTTTTCTTAAGCTGATTAACATTTTTGTATATGCAGTAACTTGTTAAGTGTCATAATGCAGTGAAGAGGAGAATAAAAGGCAGTACAGTTGGAGAGTGAGCGATGCGGAGTAGCTGAGCGCTGTGGAAGTACAGCGGCGAGTTCGAGCTCGCTTACATACAACAAACCGACTGGAATGTTCTCAGCAGTCCAGCGTATGTTTAGTGATTTTTTTTTTATTTTTCTGTAAAACGTTGGGTGAAAGATAGATAGAATATATTTTAGTATACTAGACAAATTAAGCTCCAATATCAAATAAAATAAAATAATAATTTAATAGGAAAAGCGAATTAGGTGCAGGATGCTAAAGTGAGTATTTGCGAGCCTTCTACTCGTACATTTATCTTGGTGAAATGCAGCACGACTAATAACACGTAATAAGCTTATAAGTATACGAAAAACCTGGTAAAAACCAATTAAATGATGCTTCGAAAACGATTTAAGCCCCGGAACGTATATCAAATCATTCGAAAACCAAGGCGAGCTAATATACTTTTTTTTTTAATTAACATGGGATGAGCTGAACTCAAAATTGATGGAGAGAAACAGTGAATAAACACTTCCCAGGAAACAAGCCGGTGGAACAAAACGACTCCGCTAATCATGAAAGGCAATCCGACTTGGGAAGCCTATTAGTGACAAACACAATCTTTCAATCAACACCTTTGGTTCTTATAAATCACCTGGACTAGACGGTATCTATCCTGCGGAATTGCAACAATCCCGGGATAGTGTCTCTATTAAAATTATGATTAGAAGTTGTCTTAACATGGGCCACATTCCGCTAAGCTGGAGAGAGGCAAAATTATCTTTCATACCCAAGGCAGGCAGGTCCTCACACACACTAACCCCAAAGACTTCAGACCAATAAGTCTTACGTCTTTTCTCCACAAGATTCTAGAGAGAATAGTGGACGAGTATATTCGGGGCGTTATACCAATAAATAAGTTCTCCTCGGCGCAGTATGCCTACACTAAGGGGAAATCTACAGAAACCGCCTTACACTTGATTGCCAGGTTGGTTGAAAAATGTTTATCAGATAAAGAGATTGCTTTGGTTGCCTTCGTAGATATAGAAGGCGCTTTCAACAATATAAAGGCGAGCGCTATAGTAGATGCTTTAGAAGACTTTGGAGTTGATCCACATGTTGTTGTTCTGATAGAAGCAATACTCGTCAAAAGGAAGGTAACGACTAATTTAGGCAGCACTACTCTAAGCAGATAGGTCTGCAGAGGCACACCTCAAGGGGGTGTCCTTTCTCCTCTCCTCTGGATTTTGGCGGTAAACTCCCTCCTATTGCTGACCCTGGAGAGAGGGGGTTATCACGTCACTGCATACGCAATTGCTGTTAAAGACAGATATCCTAACACCCTTATGGACATTCTGCGCTCTAACATGGCCACGCTTAGGAGCTGGACAGAGAGTAGGGGACTCGCTATAAGTCCCGCAAAAACTGAAATAATTCCCTTTACAAGGTTTTTACGGGTGTGGAGATTTCTCTGATAGAGAATGTCACGTACTTAAGACTCATATTAGATAGGAAACTCACATGGAAATCTAATATTGAGGAAAGAGCAAAAAAGGCCAACGTTGTATTGCATACTTTGCAAAAAAGCGGTCTCTATTAAATGGGGGTTAACTCTTCGCGTTACTCATGGGTTATACACTTCGGTAGTGAGACCAATCTTAATATATGGAATACTTGTATGTCCAAAAGGCGAGTTACGCTAAACTCACGAATAAGTTCCAAAGTACAAACAAAATTATCCGAGAGGCCAATAGGTCATGGGAAGATGAAGATGCGTAACAGCTACGCTACTATGACCGCAAATAAACAAGAAAAGGACAAAGGAATTGCTTAGCCTCTCAAGAGAAGATATCCCGAAGGTCGTGGCTTGTGTTACCGAGCATTGGCTATTTGGCAGGCATTGCTCGAGACTAGGAGTTTTCTCCCATGAATATTGCAGAAGTTGTAGAGATGAGGAAGAAACAGTTGTGCACTTTCTATGCAATTGTCCAGCCTTAGCTAAAATCAGAGCAGGCTGTCTAGGGCAACACCATTTCCGTTCTCTTACAGAACTATATGGCGGGGGTATTAGACTAATCCTGCGCTTCATAAGAGCCTCGAAATGGTTTCATGAGAATAAATAATCAAGGTTCCCGTGTCGCACAGTGGTATCACAATGGACCTATAAGATTTAAGTGAGATGCTCATATGGACCAACTACCACCATAATCTAACCTAACCTAACAGTGCATAACACCAATCAATTGGAATATTCACTTAGGCGGCTCGGTATGCAAGTATATAAATTTGCGAACATCAAAGAGCTCAACTTTCGACAAATTTCACCGGGCTCCCGTCGACCATTACATATATGTCTTCTGGTTGACTCTTATAGTTTTGGGCTTGGTGATGTTGATCTTCAATCTGACTGTGCGTATCAGCATATTAGCGTATTCGCGTTCGCTTGTATAACAGAGAAGAGGTAGATCTGGTGAAACTCCGTACGATGCCGCTTTTGTGCAGGGCCAATTGGTTCATGACACGAGAGAAAGGCCGACAAGCGAGCTGTCGTTGGTGGTGAATGGGCTGCTGATATTGCCATTGCGATTCTGCTAACTCGGCTTCGGGCGAATGCGAACAGAATGAGTAGGCTCGCAAAGGCGATTTAAACTGCGAATATTCAGCTCGCGTGGGAATTCAGTGTTGTTGTATGGAAGTGAAACAAGGCTGGCCTCTAACACCAACACACAGAGGCTATATATAATCTTTCGTCAACAAATCTGGTCGAGCACAACAATGCGCTACGAGACTAACGAATGAGGAACCCATCCTATGGTAAATCACACGCATAAGATAGTAATGGGCATAAGGAGCAGGTCGATGCTGTGTGACCTAGCAGATGCCGACGTCACATGGGATGGGCAGAAATGACAATTTGGAAATATTGATGGAAGTGTCTTATAGAAGTCCTATGCTCCTGAGCGGAGTAAACAGGGCGAAAAAAGGAGCGCAATTTTATGCTCTTGCTTTTGTTAACAGCCATAACAATACAAGCTTCTCACAACATTGAATATTTTTTTGCTTTGTTCTTTTCTTGAGCTTTGTGCCTTGAAAGGGCTTCTAAAATAATTTTTTGCAGAGAACGCCTCGTTGATGACATTGTGATGACGATTTTTTAAAAACGATGCGTGGTGCTATGACTGTCGCTGTGAAAAATTCGTTGTACTTAATGCAGTCGAGTTTGGTATCATTTAAAGAGAAACTCATTGAGTATTAAAATTATGTTAATATTAGGTGCGCCACTAAGTTCCCGTTTTTTTGTTATGGAAATACAACTTTATTCTGAAAAAATAGTTACAAGTGAATCATTGAAAGTGTTGCCCATCGCTGGCTACTACTTCTTCCCATCTTTCTGGTAGATCTCGTATACCGTCGCGGTACAACTGTTCATCTTTTCAGGCTATCCACGGACCAAGCCATTTTTTGATGTCTTCATATGAATGGAACTGGTGGTCAGCTAGACCAAGTGCCATTGATCCGAACAGGTAATAATCGGACGGCGCAATATCTGGAGAATATGGCGGGTGGGGTAGGATTTCCCATTTCAGTGTTTCTCAAAGCAGGCAATCGCTTGGAAATGGATTGACGGGTAACTCCTAATATCGAAGCAAGCTCTTTTTGCGTTTGACACGGAGCAATGCCTCCAATTCAACGTTTTCTGTGGCTTTTTTAATTTTTTTGTGGCAATGATTCCGGTGCATAAATATGCCATTTAACCGCCGTAAGGCAAATGAGCTCGTGCACTTGATTTTTTGTAAAAAAGCACTAATAAAAGGATTTAGCGTGCAATGTGCTCATATCCTCACACTCCTCACAAGTTCCGGTCCGACATTGTTTTATTCACAAAGCTAACATTATTTGGCTGTATCGTAAGTAATTCCCATTAAATTACAGATCCTAAGCCAAAATTCGAAACCGCGAAAAATTCTCAAATTAGTTTTTATATTGTATTGAAATAAATGGTACTGATTTCCTCACATTGGAGTTCCCGATAAATATGATTACACTATGCAACATTGCCTTTTCCACCGAGATGTGTTTAGTTAGTGTCGTTTGATTTTTGTGCACTGGTTGCCGAAAGTGTCACAATTTGGGGAAAATTTGGTCCTCAAATACAATTAAAAATCCATTCAGTTGTAAACTTACATAGAGGCATTAACACTTTGTTATTGGTAGTAATAGTATTCATAAGCTCAAATACTGTGAAATACGTTTGGTTGTGTGTTAGATTAACAAATAAGTAATATATGCATATGAGCCGGCCAGCTAAAACTTCAAATAGTGTTTGTGAATGCCCACATTGACATCACTCATCTAAAGAATATCAACAGCTTTGCTTCGTTTTAATAATGGATTTTCACAAATCTATATAATCTCATTTCCGACTTAAATTTTATTCTTCCAATACTTAGCTAATTTCATTCAAATCTCTGCCATATTAATAAATTCGTACTCAGCGTCCCCAGAAGCTATCAAACGCGGCTATTCACGCTTCAGTGTTATCTAAAACATAGGACAACTTTGTTGCACAGTGTTATTGGGGCTGATTGTGGTTATAACAATGCCTCAAAAAGCCCATATATGTATTGCTAGGTGCTATAATGCACTCGATGCCGTTGACGGGTGAAAAAACTAAAGAAAAGAAACTAAAATTTTTTTAAATTGCATTCCAAAATACCTGATATTTTCTCTGTACTTTGCATGCGCATATTTTCGCACTTCACATCTCGTCTTTCGAACGGTTTACTCTTGCAATCTCCATTAACCCCTTTCCATTTATTCAATCTCATATTTTGATATTTCATTGCCTGCAAATAGGCGCACATTGGCGCGTACATGTAGCAGCAGCAGCAGCAACATTTGCTAAGCCATACAATAAACGTACATTTTATGTTATTACTTGCAAGAAATTATTGCTACTCTGCTTGTTTATTACCCCGCATTCTGCACGTACTTCTTGTTATGTTAGTCAGTTAAAGGTGTGAACTGGAAACAGTACGTAATATAGAGCTACTGGACCATCATTTAACGGCACACTTGAATTATAGCTGTGCATTCATTGGAATTGTTATGAAGCATTTGAATGTTGTTCAAAATAATGTTATTGCTGCCGTTATAATTAACAGCTGGGGCAGAATTATCTGATGAGATAGCATAGAAAGGTCGTAAACAGAGCAACGCAAAAGAGAGATAGAGTGAGAGTGAGAAGGAGAGGGAGAGAAAATTAGGTCAATGATTGCGATAGTTGTACGTAAGGTACACTACAGCAAAAATATATTTAGTTTATAGAGAACTTTGTGTATTCACACATACATACAAATACTTGCCTACAACCAAGTAGACAATAAATATAACTCATTGAAGCTACACAAAAAGGGTGCAGCGTACTTATACGAGTATACAGTATTAATCCAAAGAATTAGTGACGCTAAGAAACAAGTACAGGCTCTAAGTTCAACTGGCAGTAAAAGCGAAAATAATGAAAGCATGTTAAAAAAATGAATTTAATTTGCGTTTATGTTCTTGGATGCATATTTGGTGCTGCTATTTCATTTCTTTTTTGAGTCTGAATGTACATTTTTCGCATTTCACATTTTGTTTGGTGACTCGCTTACTGTAAGGGAACTATCTAACTCACTCCAAGAGTGTTCTATGGGAATGAGTTTTGGACGCCAGGCGAATTATTTGGCACGCTTTTTTGAAAATATCACTTTAAATACCCTGCTTAGGCTTGTGGTTATTCTACAGTTGAAAAGTGGCGTTTTCCAGAAAAAATATCACAACTACTCAAGTGTCTGACCTTGCGGGGATAATGGTTGTTCTATTACTTGAAAAAAAAAATAATAATCACTACAGAGTGTGACCGAAATATTAATCAAAAGCTAGGCAACCAAAAATCAAAAGATAAAATAGTTTTAAGCAGATAATGACACTATGGTAAATCTTACGTCAAGCACGGCCCTCGCACTTTGCCTAATTTACCTACTTTCCCTGTTTCTAAAACCAAAAAAAAAATCTTCCTCAGCTTCAAAAACCTTATCATTTCCATCCTTACTTCCGCACAATAGTCTGCACATTATTTGCCTTGTGGCTGCTAAAACAAGCAAAAAATAAAGAAAATACACAGTTACACATTGCAGCAGTGGCGCAGCAAGAGGAAGCCGGCAATCGCGGTAATAGCCGCAGACACACCAAATTTAGCGAAGTCTTTAACCATCTGAAGGATCCTTCTGGCAGAAAAACTTGAAACACAGATGGCGCTTGAAGCAGTTAGAAGGCGAAACGACAGGTGGGCATTCCCACGATTTAGGACTGATAGCGGCAGGCTAATCACCAACCCTGTGAGAAATCAAATAGATTAACGTAACCAACGCAAGACAAAGCCTCGGATATACGCATACCAGGACACGAATAGCACAATGGAACGTTAGGACTTTCAGGGAAGCATCCATACAAGCATCCAGTCGAGCTCAACTTGTAGTGCAGCTGGCGACCTTCAACATAGACATACTCGGCGTAAGCGAAATGAGAAGGGACGGTAGCGGTGAAAGCACGTCAGTGTATGGCAACACAATACTGCACAGCGGAAAAGATGAGTTCTTCGCACAGTTAACGGCCACACTTCCATCCGCAGAGGCGATATAACTTGGTTAACTTCAATTCGAAAATAGGCAACAACAACTCTGGCCTAAAACAAGTCATGGGCGCGCATGACTGCGGATCACGTAAGTGCAACGGCAGTAGACTAATTGATGTGTGCCAGATATTTAATCTTGTCATTGGTGGATCAATCTTTCCCCACAAGGAAATCCATAAATTCTCTTGAACCTCACCCAGTGGGATGACTCGAAACCAGATATACCATATTTGCGTGAGAGGTAAGTGGAGAGGTTCGTTACTTGATGTCAGGAACAGACGGGGAGCCAACATTGACAGCGACCACCAGCTAATGCTAAACTGCAGTAAGAAAAAGTACACACTACGCAGGCATAAGCGATTCAACGTTCAGCTGCTGCGCGATTCCGCGACCAAAAAAGAAACAACTAGCGCCTTTCGCGAGAAGCTATTCACTAACCAACCCACGAACACTGCTTGGCACAGTAAAGACCACCAACAGCAAACCATGGATCGCTGACACCACTTGGGGCATCAATCAGCGCAGAAACGAACTTAAAAGGCAACTTATCAGCGATGGCTCCCTTCGGCCAGCGTACAAAGAGGTGGCGAAGCAAGTAAAAAAATCGGCCAGAAATGATAGAGAAGGTTCGCTGAAGACCTTGCTAGCGATGCCGAAGCGGCAGCAGGAGTAAACAACATGAGACTGTACCGCATAGTTGGCCGCCTAACCAACCAGCGGAGTAACAGCAACCAGCCGATCAGAGATCTGAATGGTGCTTTGCTGACTTCCAATGATGACCAGATCCGCAGATGGAAGAACACTATGGCAACATTGCTCTTAGCAGTATACCTAGCAATATCCTGTCCCAGCCTAGAGGAGATTAAGGATGCAATTAAGAAGCTGCTGAAACTCATCAAAGCGGCGGGCGAAGATGGCATACAGGCTGAACTAATGACAACCGACCCGCAAATATCAGCGGAAATTCTTCATCCCCATATCACCGCCGTCTGGAGCAATGAAAAGCTGCCGCCGTCCTGGACAATAGGCATCATAGTGAAGCTACCCAAGAAAGGCGATCTGCGTGACTGACGCAACTGCCGAGGAATAACCCTACTTAACACCATCTACAAAATTTTAGCCGTAATCATACAAAGCAGGCTTAAAGATATTGAACGCTTCTTAAGAGACGAGCAAGCTGGTTTTCACCCTCACTGAAGTTGTGTTGATCAAGCCAACACACTTCTGATTATATTTAGTAGAATAATAAGTTGAGTGGCACTCCCCGCTCTACATGCTGTTAGTAGACTTTAAGAAGGCGTTCGACACTATCAAACGAGACGCAATATGGCTGGCGCTGAGTAGAAAGGCAGTTGCCGCCAAGATAATCCGCCTCATCAAAGCCCTCTACGAGAACTCCGAACTGGCAGTGCTTCATAAAGGCGATATCAGCGATCCATTCACTAATCACTCAGGCGTAAGGCAAGGTTGTCCCCTGTCGCCCCTTTTCTTCGCGATCGTCCTTGATGACATCATGAGCCAACTGACCCTGCATAAAAAAGGCATCGTATGGAGTTTTACCAAACATCTTGAGGACCTGGACTTCGTCCATAACATTTCCCTCCTATCTCAAAAACTCTTTGACATGCAAGCGAAGACGGACTAGTCGCGCTGGCATGCGCTGTTGGACTGAAGGTCAACATCGCAAAGACTAAGGCTATGAGAGTTAACCGCAATAACGCAAGGCAGATATTGCTTGATGGATGCCCAGTAGAATTCGTCGAAAGCTTCTGCTACCTCGGCTGCATCATCACGGCAGATGGTGGAGCAGATGAAGATGTCAACTGCAGGCTAAACAAAGCGAGGGCGGCATTCGCAGGAATGTATACAGTATGGGGGAGTTCGAAAATCTCCAGGCGCACTAAACTACGAATATTCGGCTCATGCATGAAGTCCGTATTATTGTACAGAAGCGAAACAGGGCTGATCTCTAACATCATCACACAGAGGCTACAATCTTTTGTTAACAAATGCCTCCCCATCATCTGTAGAATATTCTGGCCAAGCACCATCAGTAACGACGTACGGTGGAGATTAACGAATGAGGAACCCATCCTTAGGCTAAGTGGCGACGGGTAGGTCGCACATTGAAAAAACCATCAGAAAGCATCACGAGAATGGCACTGGAATGGAACCCGCAAGCGAGCAGAGGGCGCGGTTGACCAAAAAAACACTTGGAGAAGTTCGATGCTGCGCGAACTAGCAGATGCCGACATCTCATGGGACGGTGCAGAAACAACAGCACAGAACCGTGTGCGATGGAAGAGTCTTGTCGAGGCCATAATGTCCTGAGAGGAGTGAGCAAGGAAAAAAAAATTCTTATATTTGCCCTTAAAACCGGCGTTGATTGTAATTTTCTGGTGCTTTGAACAAAATTTGTGTTTTGAAGGCTTAAATAAACATATTCATTGTTTCTTCGATAACGGTAAAATTTCCAGCTCCATGCGCAAACCATAACATGACCATTGCCGTGTTTTACAGTAGCTTGCAAATTTTGGGGTTTGAGCTCCGTATTGGCCTCACGCCATATAAAAGGTCTGCCATCTGGTTCAAATAAGTTTATTTTTACTTCGCCTGTTGAGTGCTATTTAGATGGTCACGTACAAGCTGTTATCTCTTACTTCAATTCCTTGAACTTACGGAAGATTTACTAAGGGCTATTCTGCCATTTAAATTTGCTTCCCTCAGTATTTGTCGAACAGTTTCTTGATGGCAAGTCTTACCTAAACCCTTTTTGGGAATCTAAACTTTGAAGTGCTTGTTGCTGAATTTTTCTTCACCTGGCGCAATAACCACTGACACGCCTTCTCTGTGAAAGTTTTATTTGAGGTCTGTCGTCCCTTATTTACCAAACGATTTTCAACCATCCCCTTTTATATCTAAATATCAGTGAGTTATTGGAGCTAAGCAATTTGGGATCTTCGCCATTGTTTCAAGACGTCATTCGCCGCTAAAAATAAGCATTCAAATATAAAACTATGGAAGTTTTATTATATTCGAGTGAAGAGTAAACAAAAATGTTCAACAACACTCGGCACTCGAACTTTGCTGCAATAAGTTGTAGTCCACATGCTCCTACATAAGTATGGGGTTTTTTGTAATTTTTAAAAGTGAGAGTTTTTTACTTAATGCTATATATTAAAGGAAGCTCTTATTGTCGGCCATAATCAGTTGGGCAGATGCTGTAGTCTGATAGACAGAAAGAAAACAATCCCATGCTTACATGCGCATATATCTGCCAACCCACTGAAAGTACCAACTTTTCTCATTTCCAAATTAGAAAAAAGTCCCCAGATTCGCAAACTCAATGCCAGTGGAAGTGACATCAGCAGTTTACAACCTGCTTAATGAATATTCAAATCACGCGCATTTTTTGTTGACTTTTCGTCTGCGCACTTGACTCGAATTGGCTTTCGCTCTTCCACTTCTTTACTTTCCATATTCACCCACTATTTGGCACTTTCGCGTAAGTCTTCTGGCTGCTGCTACTCATTAATTCTGCATGCAACTTTGAATGCACTTGAGTTTCGCCGCACATCACTTCCTCTTACTTTAGCACCACCTTAACTGTTTGAATTGTAAGCCCTTGCTTCATCAGCCCCCCTCCAACTTAGGTCATTGCATGCCATTTGTTCTAGAAGCAAATCGCTGCTCAACCCACTCGCTTCCATTTCACTTAACTTTCTTCTTGAATACAACTCGTCTTTCGACTTTCGCCTTGACTTTACTGTTATGTTTGTTGTTCTTGCTGGCTTTTTTTTGTATGCTTTGCTAGCTGTTTTTTGTTTAGCTATCGTAGAGTGTATTTGCACTTGTGCTTGACTGTTAGGTATTCAGTGAGTCGTCGCAAACTTCTCTTGACTGATTTCTTTATCAACTTGACTTTACTCGCTTCAGTTGTTATTTCAATTCGCTTGCGTCGTCGTCACTCTTCGCTGCGCTTTTGTTTTACTGCTACTGCATAGCGACGATGCGATTAATGCAGTTTTTGTGTGCGCTAAGCCGAAGGAAAAAGCAAATTGCATATGTGTATGTGCTTACATGCGTGTATATGTTCGAATGCTTGTAACTGCTTACATTTGAGCACATCAGCTCATTCACGGACAATTGACTTTTTTTCCAATGATAAAGCTGGCTTTGGGAGCTGAGGCTGAGCAAATCTAAATGTACAGGTATGCGAATTTAGAGAAGGCTGTTACAGGAAAAAACTTAAATTTACATTCCTAAGATGAAAAACATTCAAGGCATCTCCACTCATTTATTTGCTTCCAACTTTGAATCCGAATTATTGTTCTCGAGCTCGGGCTGTGGTAGGCTGCCACTTATATCTATAGGGAGTGAATGCAGAAATTCCTTGGTGGGGGAAAAAAATAAACAAGAAAAAAAAATGCGGAACTGAACTTGGAGTGATTTTAGTGCAAGCATTGAATGTTTCATCTCCCACCGAATAAATCGCCAGCATCATCGTGAATATCTTTACCCATTAAGGATGAATAATTCGAAAACTTTATCTCAGTTTGGGGACCCGCATTAAACAAAAATTCGCCTCAGTATCTGTCTTCCAGAATAAAAAAAATAGATTGCAACCGACAACTAGATCTTGTGAACCGCTCTATCCATACTTCACCAAACAACATCTGGCTTGATTGCCCATAAGCCAAGGAAGAATTCGCTTCTTAGTATATAGTATATTTTCTTTGATGAGACTTAAACGCCATACTTCCATGGAAAACTGAAAGCGGTAGTCCATACAGTCGTCGAATATTTGCGTAACGCCACCTCCGAATGGCTGATGGTTTTTTATGAGGAGCTTTTTCATGGCAGATATACACTCGAAGGTTTGCCATTGTCTGTCGAGGGGCGACAGCTATTAGAGAAAACTTTGTCTACCCATTGATGTTTCGAGATAAGTGCTGCGAACCTGTGTACTTCCCAATAGGAGTCACGCATCAACCCATTTGGCTATGGCGGACGCCCATTGAGGAGCAAAAAACAAAAAAATATAAAGCCAGTGTCTGCGTTGTTTCATATAGATACCTGGCGTTAACTCAGGACATTTAAAATCAGAATGGATCAAATAAATGGGTTAATCAGTGCGAAATGCTGAGCGTTTAATGTGAGTCATGCCACAACTACGGAATTGGCACACGAACTAGCTTAGTAAGGCCCATTGTCGTGCTTAGAGTCTGGCATCCGGTTTGAGCTAACTTAAGGCCACACGTCATGCATGAAACTCCCTAAAGGCATGTAGTTAGGTAGGTAGGTTAGATGGCGAGAGTATCCTAGGTACACTACAAATAGCACTTATATGCCGTTTCGGTACTATAATGCGGACCATTACCTGTAGAAAGAAAAATTATTGGGAAGAGAAAAAAGTATACAGCCATCCAGTGCTGTTGATGTAGTTGAGTAGAGAAGAGGGATCTAGGCTGGAGAATGTCTTCAAGCCATACCCAAAGAGCACGCTAAGGAATCTCAAGCGTCTCACCGCTAGAGCCGCACATTTGCAAAGAAAGTGCTCAACAGTCTTTTACTCTGGAGGATCTCTACAGCTCCTGCAATAGGGGTTGTACGGAATTCCAACCTTCTCCGCATGAGTACCGATCACCCAGTGACCAGTAAACACCGCAATGAGTTTGGAAATTGAATGGCGGGGGACTCGCATCATCTTAAGCGTTCTGTTTATATCGCATTGATGCCACAGTGTTTTCGAAATAGCGCACATTGAGACTGACCTCCATCTGTCTTGCGCTTTTTTTTAGAAAGAAATTGCGTAGTTTCTCTTTAACAACGGTCAAGGGGACACCGGTGTGTGAGAAGGGAACAACTGAAACCGGCACTGTCGACCCCTTCCTGGCAAAGACATCGGCAATTTCATTTCCAACCCGTCAGTAAAAACAGAGGTACCAACATCCGTGCCGACTCTCCCCTCTTTCCAATCTTGCCCTGGCACAACCCTCAAAACCTAGTGTGCGGATGGAGAGATCAGTGCGAAGTTCAGAGAAGGAAGGGGAGATCTGCTTCAAGATCTTACTATGTCCTACAGGAAGTTGCCTCCAGAGGCCAATCTTCTTCAACCTAATAGCGCTCTGAGTAGAAATGGACTTAACTTGAAGATCCACGGAAAGTAAGCGCAGAATGACGTGCTCTACAAGCACCAGTGATGCCCACATATGCAGTTCACTGCACTCTCTCTAGTTTAGTGGTGTTGTAGCCCTTCTGAAGAGCTACCCACCAAACTAGGAAACCATATGCCATAAATTGGCAGAACCACTAAGTTGTACATCCAAAGTACAACACGTGGCTTGAGACCCCATTTTTTGCCGAACACAGATTTAACGGTGTAGAAGGCTATACTGACCTTCTAACCCCGATTTTCTATGTGCAGCTTCCAGTGGAGCTTGGGGTCAAGTATTACACCAATATACCTGACTTCCGAGGAGAGTGCAAAACACTGGTTGCTTAGTCTTGGAAGCTTAAAAGGTGGAGGCTAGTATTTCCTTATGAATAGCGTCAACTCCGTTTTGTCAGGGTTGACTCTGAGACCGCAACTGGCTTAGTGTAGCCAGTAAACCTTTCAAAATTTCAGTCATTGCTGATGGGAAGGAAAGGCATGTTCACAAGAATATCTTTACTCAGACTCGAAAGGATCCTGTTCTCCGATGCAACAGATATAATTTCCTGGTGGGAGTTGGTACTCGCAGCCACTGACTTAACCCTTATATTACTCCGGACAGGTGAACCTCATACACCTCTTCAATTACGCTCATACTCCATCGCACCATAACTAAGTAATCAATCGCTGCTTAAATACTTCGACATTGTGACCACAGAAAAGGCCACTCTACTAAATCATATCATCTGTCAATTAAATTAATCCCCACAAACTCAGTATTCCGCGTACATCGGGAATTCACGTGTGACTTGCATCGATTCTTCTCTAGCTGCACTGTCAAGCTATTCTGGTGTTACAACAAGAAAGCATCCATTACTTAGAAATCTAGGCTTACAGAAAACCCAAACTCCGAGTCCTCTGCGGACAATAAAGCTCCGTAGGTGTCAGTGTGGTGCATTATCCTGTTTGAATGCTCTAAATTCGAGTTACCCACTAAAAGTCAGTTACGACGGCTCTTTACCGAAGTGATACTCCTAACCCCATTTTTGTGGAAAAAGACCAATGGTGGCACCATTCCAACGTTCACGACAAAAATGTTATTTCTGCGGATGCATTGGCTTCTCGAACCCCAGATCGAATGCCACGTCCCGATGTACCCAGACGTGACAACTTTGATGGAAGTGATTCTAAATCAAAATTATTAAAAAAATTATTAGTACTCAGCGTACATAATTAAAAGAGATACCTGCATTTGAACCGGCAATGCAATTTTAGGCATAATAAAATTTGGCTATAGTTTCAGCCACATTATTCGATCTGAATGCGAAATATATAAAATAGAGCACAAAATTAAGTGCTTCCAGAGGATTCTAAAACTTTTCATATAAACTAAAATAAAAGCTGTGAATGCCTGCACTATTAATACGGAGTGGCTTATGTAAATCAATAACACGTTTTGCATGCACCCCCAGAAATATGCTTTGAGCAGAATTTTGGTAATTTATTTTGTTTCAATTATCACAAAATTGTTTTTATTTGATTTTCTATTTCATGTTAATAAATGCCACATGCAGTTTTTAGAAAGTGTGAAAAATTCCTATTGCCTCATTACACTTTCTCCGCTAAATTGCATAAATTTGCATATTTTTAGCAGGCGTGCATTGACTGCAACAGCTAAAGTGCTGACTGGGAATTGTCATGGCGGGGGTAGTAAAATGAAACGTGATAGATTGAAAATACTTACAAAAAATATGAAAATATATCAAATTACAATAACTAAATTTTATGTTTTATATTGAAAAGCTTGCCTTTTTCTGTGAACGTCAAACTTTTAAAAATAGACAAGTGAGACACAAATTGTATTTTCCGTGAATCTCTGATGGCAAAATAAAGAAAGAATTCCAAAAAATTCACTCAAAATATATTTTGATCAGGAAATATTTTATTTTATTGAATTTTTTAAAGCATTTACTTGAATTGCTCTCTTTGCCCAATTTTTGAATTTTTATTTTTATTTGTATTTCCGCAATTTGTTTCTATGGAATAATTTTTTTGACAACAGAAGAACCAGTTGGCAACTCTTATTTGGCAAGTATTTTATGCAATGCAAGCGAAAATTCATGACGCAACTATTTTTTTGGGAAGGTGAAGTCCAAAATAAACAAGACTGAGCTAAAATAAAAACGACAGGAGCTTCTTTTTTCTGATAACTTCGAGTTTATTTACTCAAAATAGTCCCCTCTGGCCTCCAAACACGGTTTGACGTGATCTAAAAGCTTTTCTAAAGAGTCTTTCAGGTCACTGACCGGAATCTCCTTCAGGATGTCGGTACAAGCCTTTTGGATGGCCTCTGCGGACGCAAAACGTTTTCCTTTCATGGCCAAATGCAATTTTCCGAATAGGTAGAAGTCACATATTCCATATCAGGCGAATACGGTGAGTGATTGGTGGTTAAAATGCGATTTCTGGTCCAAAAATTTGACATAAGAGTGGATTGATGAGATGGTGCACTATCATGCAATAAGCGCTAGCTTCCTCCTTCGCGGTATTCAGGGCGAATTCGACGAATGCGATGCAACGAACGCTTCAAAACGCCAAGATAGAAAATTGCATTTACCGGTTCGGCCCGTTAGCACGGACACCCACGGAATCGTAAAAACAAGTGAGCATCGACTTGATTTTTGACTTCTCCAAATGCGCTTTTTTGAGTGGTGGCTCACCTGGGGCGTTGCATTCGGCACTTTGACGCTTAGTTTCAGGTTCATGTTGGAAACACCACGTTTTATCACCAGTTACAATGTTGTAAAGGAAGCTCTCGTCTTTTGTCGCCTCTTTAATGAGGTCTTTCGAATGTTGAATTGTGAGCAATTTTTTGGTCAGTTAACTTGTGTAGTATGAAACGTCTATAGACCTTTCGTAAGCCCAAATTATCAGTTGAAATTCGATAAATCGATGTTTCGGAGATATTCAACTCCGATTCCATGAATTTCAATGATGATTTCAGTGCATTTTCGATGGAGTTTTTGGTGATTACTGTTTTTTGGCGGCCCGTTTGTTAATCTTCCAACTCTGAAACGTGTAAGCCACTCATGAACTCTGGCACGAGATAGACAATTATCGTCATAAACTTTTTGCATCATTTCAAATGTCTCGGTAAACGTTTTACCGATTTTAAAACAAAATTTGATATTAGCTCTTTGTTTGAAACTCATTTTTGTACCGCTTGCACAAACATACTGACACTTTAGACGCAATAACTTCGCTTCCACTGAACCGAATGTCTCCAAGCTTTCACTGGAAGTCAGCTATTCATTAATGATGACGTTTTCAAAAACATTTTTACGACACCAGTCGTGTTTTTTTGGACTTCACCTTGTATAATTCAACTAAATTTTGAAATGCGTTGGTTGACTTTTAACAAGTTTGCTTTTGGTCCCGAGATGGATCTCGATGAAAAGCAAAGAGGAGGAAAATTTGATTTTTGCCTCCCGGGTATTCCATTTCTAAGCATCAAAACTAAAAAGAAATTCAGTAACTCAAAAATACAATTAAAATAGTTTTGACAAGAAAAAAGAGTTCTATCGAAAAAATACTTACCCTTTGGCAACAGCAAACAAATCGTTGTAAAATAAAAGACGATATAAAAACGCTATGAACCTACTCCCTACCCTACCCTACCCTACTACCCAATATGTTGCGAATGCAAATGTGGGTTGAAGGCCAAAGAGAATATTTTGGAAAACAATAAAGCCATTTTTATCAAATTTTTTACTTGTTTTCATTATTGGGCGCGAGATTTAAAAGGCAACTCGTATGAAGCTAATACGAAAGCCTTTTGGAGTTTCATAAAATCTAAAATAAATAACAATAAGAATAAGTAAATTAACCCATTTCTTTGAACTTTCCTTACATTTCCATACAAATTCTATTAATTTTATGCTAAACTTCGTATCTTTCCAGTTGCTCCAAGCCTTCTTTGTGTGTTGGGTGGTCGGCTCCGCTTAAAAATATTTCAATTGCCTGTCTTTGTTGAAAAAAAAAAAAATTATTGAGCCTATCCTTGCTCCAAGGATCATAGACTGCCAAGTTTGGCCAAAAGCTATGGTGAAAAACAAAATTGTGCAACGCCCACATCAACGGGGTTTCGGCAAGAGAATTCTGTCCGCATATTTCACTCATATTAACACTCTCGTCAAATTAGTCGTTGTTCAGACGGGAACTGTTCTGTGTTGATTTTTTTCGCATATCATCAACTCGATCTAATTTTTTTTGCAAACAAACTGCCGTCATAGTCCCCATGACGTAAGCAAACTAGCTGATTATTTCAAATTTGCCGAGAGCCATTTAGCGGCCACAACTCTAAAAATATTTTCACCATGTCTTTGCTGTTTAGGCAATACTGGTTAAATGAGCGAGCGTCACTTGGATGCTTAGGTAACTCTACTGAGGACAGCTACGCTAGACAGCTCAGTGTTCATTACGCAAGCTCTGTTCTGCAGATCAGTAAGACGATGCTATTACTTTCCGTAGAGCTCTTGATAGTGAAATAAACTTTTGATGTAATTTTGAGAGGTTACGTAGTTCGTAGGGCTGCTGTATACTGCATTGTAGGTGGATTTTGAATTCCCTGCGACAAGTTTCTATTGCATTATTATCTGCTTGTAAACTCTTTGAGAGAGATCGTGGATGAGTCGATTGAGTGGCGCTCGCCTCTTTACCTCTGCTGCATCGACTTCGAGAAAGCGTTCGACACTCTCAATTTTGAAGCAATCTGGAAAGCTCTTGAATGCAAAGGAGTGCCTGAGAAAATTGTCACCGTCATAAAAGAATTGTACTCGGGCGCTTCATGCCGCGTGAAATACGAAAATGCTCTAAGTGGTAGTATCGGAGTTCAAACTCTTGTTCAACATAGTCCTGAACCTAGCAATGCGACAAGCGTGTGCGATCAGCAGGGGCATTTCCTGGGGTATAGGCGGCCGGTTTGAAGACCTACACTATGCGGAAGACATTTGTTTACTATCGCAGAAATACTTAAATGCATCAGCTAAACTACAAACGGTATGCCACGCAGTAGCACAAACAGGTCTGAAAATTAACATAGCAAAGACCAAAGTAATGTGGATTAACACCATTAAAGCGCAAGTCCTTCAAATTACTGACACGCCGCTTGAAGATGTAGTTGAATTTTGCTACTTTGGGGGCATACTTCAAAAAACGGTGAATCAACAACTGACATATATATAACCGAATTTCTAAGGACACATTCCTTTGGCATGCTAGACAAGGTATGGAGATCAACCCACATTTCCAGGCATACGAAACTGAAAATATTTGATGACAACGTGAAGTCGGTAGTTCTGTGTGGATGTGAAATATGGAACTCAACAACAAGCATATCATAATCATTGCACTCCTTCCTAAGCCGTTGCCTACGAAAGATAATGCGGATATTTTGGCCAGATATTATAAGCAACGATGATCTTTGGGGGGTTACCGTGCAAACACCACTTCACATAGAAATTGTGCGTCGCAAGTGGAAATGGATCGGACACACATTGCGCAAACCATGGGATGAATCGCAAGGACAGCGCTAGACTGGAGTCCCCAACGAAGCTGTAGGTGAGGGAGGCGATAAGTAGCAGCAGAGGCGGTCAGAGCAGGCCGTTCTTGGAGTCAAATTAAACATCTAGCTCTAAACAAACGAAAGTATAACCTGTTTATTGAGACCCTGTGTCTCATATAAGAACTATGGGGATATATATATATAATATCTGCCTAAGTAGAGATAAGGAGAATCGTGGGCGCTCAAGCGAACTTCTAAGGTTAACAAAGCCGCAGCTCTCGAATTTGGTTGGTATCCTTTTCGGATATCGTCCGTTAGGTGCACATGAGGTCAGACTTGAGATTTCTTTATGTACTTTCTGCAGAAGCTGTCTGAAGGACGAGGAAGAAATATCTCAGCACCTTCTCCTCAGCTGCCCTTCTCTTTAGGCAGGCAAAGACTTAGACATTTTGTCTCGCAATTTTTTGCTACACCTGCGGATATTGCGGATCCCACCCGGTGAAACTCATCAGTGGCTTGAGGCGGTTAATATGAACGTAATTAGCCGCTGTGTTGGTCGTAATCTTCTTATTGGTTCCCCTTTTTTGGTTCCTTTTCTTCTGCCTTCTCAAAGTTTCTTAAGAGTCTGTGTAATTTGAGACATCTTGAAATACGATCATTCGTATTTCCGTTTGGTTTTTCTGGGAATATTTGGTGTCCTTAAAGTAGTTTTTCTGTATTTAGTACTGGAGTACTAAAGTAATTTCTTTAAGTTCCTTAAGTTACATTAAAATTATTAAGCATAAACTGTTTTACATAAAAGTGAAGATTTCTTAAAATGGCTCGTCCACGTAAACAATCTTATCTTCTATGTTTCTTTGTGCAAAAGGTTTAAAAAGTATATCTAAAAATGGCTATTGGCGTAATCATTTGCCACCACATTCGCGCATTTTTGCAGCACAGCTCTGATAATGAATTTTAAATTTACACGCCAAGAGATGACTGATAGCTGAATGGCAGCGAATCAAGCGCACAGCTTAGCTATAAAGTGCAACAAAGTAGCGGATAGGGGAAAGCAAGCACCAAAAGGTACAAAAGGCGCATATTGTGCGACTTGCCAAGAAGTGAGAGTTAACGGTGTGTCAAAGCGGAAAAGAAAATTCTAAGCAGCTCATAATTTTATCATTTCCAGTGGCTTTTTTCCTTCACTTTTGTTTTGCAAGTCAACGAGCCATAACGTTAAGAGAATAGAGATAAAAAGCAAAAGGTGAAGAATACTTGCAGAGGAAGGTGCAAGTGCTGAGTGCACGAGAGATAGCGAGCCGGTGAGAGAGGAGTGCTGAAGCGAGTAGTAGCATTTGTGAAAATGGCAGCCAACCAAGCAAAATGATCAAATTTACTAAACGTAAGCGAAGCAAGCGCACTAAGTACTATACATAGAAGCGAGTACACTGACACGTATGTGTGTGTGTGCTAAAGAGTTAAATTTGTATGAGTACCTATGTGTAACGCCAACTGAGCGCATACAAAGGCAAGGCAGCGCTGACTAGCCAACTGCAGCGGAAATTCTCCGGTGCGTTACAATACGTAACTGTTTTGGGCACACACTACTTATATGTACACTCATACATTCATAAATAGCATGCAAATATGTTGGACACAAACACGTTTAAGTGTGCGGGTGTGCGCGTGTCGCCATTGCTATTTTCCAAAGCATTTGTGACGCTCTCATGCATACCTGCTCGACGTTTCCGGTATGCGCTTCGTCGCATGATGCAAATTTCCATTGCAATTGCTATTCAAGTGAGATGCATTGCATAAATTTAGGCGTGGCAAATGAACACAACCAGCTACAGCTCGTTAAGTGACAGCCATCAGCCAGTCGAGCAAAGCCAAATAGGAAGGAAGCGAGGAGGTGGCAGTAAAGTGAACTGCGTACAAGGGGCTTAGTGCTGCCAACGTGGCAAAAGCTGTGGTTGAGTGTGGAATAGCAAGCAGTGGCATGGATGTGTGTTTTCTTGTAGCATGTGAAGGCAGGCAGCACAAAGGCTGCCAACAGCTACGAAACGGTAGTTGGCGTAAGTGCCACAACATCTGGACTGTATTCAAGATAACGGCGCTGATGCTTAGGTGCTGCCAGCCAAGTCAGTTGCAACACGTAATTGAGCTGCTATGCGGTGTCGCCAGTAATGGTACTTTGTAACGCAGGCAACGTGGCAACGTTGTGAAAATTTCATCCGAGTATTAAAATGTTTTTAAACATACACGAGCTGCTTGCTTTTGGTTGCTCGCCTTTGTTGGAGTTCTTTTTGCGAAAAATTGAAAACTCGTTTAATGCACGCAGAATTTTAAAATGGTGCGTAGTGCAAGCGTAAAAAAAGAAGAAAAAAAAACGGAAAAAAGCCAAAAAAAAGTGCAAATAATTTTACCACCGCGCATCGCCAGTGGGTATGCTACGAAATGCAGAGCTTTTCTTTTTCTATTTTCCCTCTCATTTCTGCTCACTACCTGCTTGCCGCTGTGCTGCCATTTCACTTTACTTTCTTGATTTTGCGCTTGCTTTAACCGCACCCCTTCTCCCTTCTTTCGCTGCTGATCCTCACTTTAATGTTAACTTCACTTCATTTCGTTAAACAAAGGCGAGCAGCCGTCGATAACAAAGACACAGAATGCATTGGAAATTGGCGAAAATTGAAAACACTCTGCTTGGCGTGCGCTGCTCCGTACACCCGACGCATTTCAGCTTTCAATGCATCCTTTCAGACAACCACGTGAGATAAGCGCTGCTACGGTTAATGGAGTTTTCAGTGAAAAATGACTTGAATAAGTGGAGGAAGAAAGGCTTTCAGCTGTCTTTTACTTCCTTTTGCATGTGAAAGGGAGCTCAGTGTCTTTATTGAAAGCACGTGCGGCTCTTGTGAGATTTAAATGCAGATAAAAGCCAAAAAATTAATATAGAAATAATGGCACAGCGTTGCCGCAGCCTTGACAGACACGGACTATGCGCATGATAGAGGGGTACGCAAGACAATGTGAACTAATAATGGGCGCAGGAGTAAAGCACTGGATTATAGTGGGCCCAATTAAATTTATCTTATTGCCAGTTCATATGAAAGACTGTAATTGTAATGACGAAAAGTGTTGCTGGGTCTTTCATGGACTCTAGTGCAAATAATGAGACTTACTCCAGAATGACTGAAGAAATGGTCATGACAAAGCTTGCTGTTTTAATTGAAGCTATTTTTTTATTTAAAAAAAAGTTTCAAAACAATGCATCGTCAAAGCTTCATTATGAATCAAGCTAAAATAGACATTTACGAGAAATGGAAAATAGACATTTTCGAAAAACGATTGGACGTTTTTTTAATATTTTTGTGATATCGCTGGATTAACAAATCAATCGGCGAGTAGACATCAACTGAGAAGAAAATTAAATATCGCTTGATGATTAAGTACCTCATCAAGCAAGGAAAAACATCATAGATCATTTCAAAAAATATATCGCCTCTTTACTAGGACTATTGCCTAGGAAAACTAATTACTCATAGCTGGCCAGTTAGTCTAATGAGTTCGTGCGTGACTACCACTCCTTAGTGCCTGCGTTCGAGACCGGTGGAATGAAAAAAACAATATTTACAAAAAGTTTTTTTTTAATAGCCGTCACTCCTCGGCAAACAGGTTATATTAGCCATGAAAAAAACGTCTCATAGAAAATCATACGTCGCTCGGAGGCGGCATGAAACTGAGCGAAAACATCAATTCGCATACCACCAATAAGAGGAGGCCAAATACCTAACAAAGGGTGTAAGTGTGAGTTATTACTTTTATTATTATTATTATTCCCTCGCCACTTTCTCCCCACATACCGCGCGAGGCGTGGTCCATTTCACCAAACTCGACAGCATTTAACGAATGCAAGTCGTTTTGGCACTGTTTTGTTGATTAAGTTTTATTGCTGGTTTAAAAATTTTCGGGTTATTTTGTATATTTTTCAAATAATAGCTTTTTGAATTTTGTGTTGTATATCGGCTTTAATGTTCAAAAATTTCAGGTTATTGACAAAACTTTTGTGAACTATCCCTGTTGCAGACATAATAAAAGGTAAGGTTTCAACTGTATTTTGTTTTCAGATTATTTTCACTTCTATTGTTAAATCATTGTATATCTCTAATTTTTTGGTATATCTATTATCTGTGTATACTATTTGTATCGATGGGTGTGCTTATTTCAATGGAAATGGTGGTTTTTGTTCGTTTGTCTATTAGCGATCTATTCTGGGTGATTGTTCTGTCTATTCTTATGGCGATGTCCCAGTAAATCGTGTATTCCTCATTTTCCAATATATTCCGGGGGTTGTATTCGTTATAGGGCAAATTATTTGTACTTCAGCGCAGATTATTCGCTATTTCTTGGTGTAGTATTTTTGCCATACTTTATGTCTTTCGGTGTATTCACTTTCTACCAAAAGACGACATTCAGAAATAAAGTGGTCCATGTTTTCTGTATTTATTTGGCATCTGCGACATCTGTCATCAATAATCCTTGTATCTTTTAAAATATACTTTTGGTAGTTTTTTGTCAAGATCGCTTGATCTTGAATCGCCTTTTTCCAACCATGTATAGTTGCATGTCTTATCTACACTGGCATCGTTCATTATATGAATGTGTCTTCCATGGAATTGTTTCTGCGACCATATTGCTATTTTTTCTTCGGTTGTTACAAGGGGGAATGTTCCTTGTGTGTTAGGTTGATTAAGTGGTGAGTAATTTTTGTCTGCTAGGGCTATTGCTTTGTGCAGACTGTATGTGTGTGTGTGGAGGAATTTACGTAGTGCTATTGTTTGATTATTGGGTAGGTTGTGAATATCTATGATCCCTTTACCTCCTTCCGTTCTGGGTAGAGTTATTCTTTGTATGCATGAGTTAGGATGTAATTTTCTTTGTCTTGTTAGGTGCTTTCGTGGTGCTATTTCCATATTATTTAAATCTGTTTCCGACCATATTAAAATTCCAAAAGAATATGTTAGTACTGGGATAGCATATGTATTTATAGCTTTGGTAATACTTTTAGATTAAGATGTGTTTTAAATGTTAGAATGAGGCGTTTTTCATATTGCCTGCATAGTTGTTTCTTTATTAATGTGTGGTCTATTCTGGTACTCTGATGAAATCCTAAATATTTGTATGACGCGTTTGCTTCCATGTTTTCTAAAGTTTCCTCGTTCAGCGTTTCAGGTGGCATTTCTACCCATTTTCCTTTCTCTATATGTTGTGATTTGCAATTGTATTTTTAAATCTGCAGTTATTGTCTCAGTTATTAAGGAGTCCTCTCAGCTGTGCCTGAGTGGCGGCAAAAATTTAATGCCATCCATGTGTAGGAGATGGTTTATTTTGTGTTTTGTGACCATTTCGCTTTTGATGTTGTATCCATAGCTCGTTTCATTTAGGCATTTGTCAAAGGGTTTAATCATATGCGAAACAATAAGGCACTTATTGAGTCGCCTTGGAATATACCGCTCTTGATGGCTATTCCATCTGTAGTTATTGCATGCGTTGTCAGGTTTATTGTTGTTCTCCACTTTTCCAACGTATCTGATATAAGTTTTGGATGTATTTTATAGATTTCTAAAACCTTAATAAACCAGCTATTATTATTATTATTCCCTCGCCACTCTCCCCCCGCATACCGCGCGAGGCGGGGTCTATTTTCACCGAACACGTCGGCACATTCGGGATGCAAGTCGTGTCGGTACTATTTGTTTTTTGTATTATTTTATTGTTATTTATGTCAAAGAGTCTTGGTTTTTTATTGGTACGCGCTAAAAAGGACCTAAATATATAGCATGTTTTGTGTATTTCTTGCCAATGTTTATTAATTTTAAATTTTCTATACAAGTTTTATGCAATATTGAGGAGTTTCTTAGCTTCCTCATTCACGTGCCTTTGAAGCCTGAGGGAGTAGACTTCTGCTAGTTTTTTAATTTCTTCAGCGACTGCAGGGATCTTCAGATCACGATGAATATCTTTATTGCGAACGAACCAAGGTGAATTGAGAATATCTCGAAGCATTTTATTCGGGAGTCGTTGAAGTATATTTATATTACGTTGACTGACACAACGCTTTAGTTGCGTGGCATAGGACCACACAGGCTTTATAATTTGTTTATATATAAATATTTTGTTATGTATGGATAGCCTTGATCTTCGTCCAATTAGAAATTTCATTTTATTACCTTCAGATGGATTTCATGCCGTTTAAGTTTTATAAGCTTTCTCCATCGAAGCTTGGCATCGAGCGCTATGCCAAGGTATTTTGCAGTGTTTGCATGCGGTATTGTGGCACCTAGCAGTATTATTGGATACTGATTCTCTTTTTTGTTGGTGAAGTTTACATCAACTGACTTGGAATTCAATTTTATGCGCCAAATCTTCGTCCATTCTTCAATAGTGTTGGTTGCAATTTAAAGTTTGGCTGCAGCTTCTTCAGCACTTTTTCGAATTGCTAGAATGGCAGTGTCGTCGGCAAAAGTGGCGCACACTCAGGGCAGCAGTGGGGCAAATTTTACATGCTCCGGTGATGCCAATGCATGCAGTACTTTGCATCCCTTTTGTCAGAGTAGCCAAGGTCTGAGTAAAGCCAGTGACCTTTCCAAAATCTCAGTCATGACTGAGGGAAACGGTCCTGATACCATTAGGACCAAGTCATCGGCGTATGCTACTACCTCAACCCCACCCTTAATTAGCATTATCAGAACTTCGTCAATAGCAACTAGCCAAAGTAAGGGCGAAAGGACACTACCCTGCGGCGTCCCCCTGTGAACGAATCTAGTGACTTAAGCCCCTCTTGCCACCGCATTAACTTCGAGACGAGATCCAGAGACAGATAGGTCTTTCCACCTCTAGTCTATCTAATGCAGTGACAATTGACTCCGCCCTCATGTTAATAAAAGCACCCTCTATATCTATGAAGGCCGCCAAAGTGAAATGTTTGCCTTCCAGAGATTTTTCCACAGTACCTCGTGTAAGGTAAGGCTGATTCCGTGGATTTCCCTTTCAGGTAAGCATGTTGCGCTGGAGATAATTTGGATTCGATGTGCTCTCGAATCAATCAATCTTTCAAACACTTTTAGGATAATTGAGGTAAGACTCATAGGCCTAAAGTCTTTGGCGGAGTTGTGACCCCTCCTCCCTGCCTTGGGTATGATAATAACCCTCGTTTTCTTCCAGTTGGCGTGGACGCGATTAAGAGCGATACACGCCAAGTACATTTCTTGCAGGACAGGAACCACTAAGGTACTTGTTTTCTGAAGCAACACGGGCACGATATTGTCAGAACCAGGAGACTTAAAAGGAGAAAACTATTTATTGCCCACGTGATTCTGCCAGTTGACAGGATAGACTTCAGGGAAGCATCGAGTAGCCCTACCTGTCTACGTATTTGTCATGGATGAAGTCATATTCGTCCAATAGGCACTGCGTTGTAGCCGCTGATAATGCGACATCCCATGCATTTATTGTGTCCTCTGGTGTTCCGCAGGGAAGTATTCTAGGACAGGAGGCGTTTTTCTTTTTTTATTAATGATTTTGGTGCATGCTTTTCATTTGCTGAACACTTAAGCTTGTAATATTCGCGTTCATTAACAAAGCCCGTGACTCAGAAAAGTTGCAATCCGACTTGCGCAATGTCCAGAATTGGTGCTATTTAAATCGTTTGCCGCAAAACCTAAGCAAATGCTTTCACATAAAATTTGCCAGATCAACCAATACTTTGCATACTTCGTATTTTATTGCTGGTTCACCCCTGCAATCCATTGAGGAAATTAAACACTTGAGCGCTATTTTTGACTCTAAGTCGAGTTTCACTAGCCACGTTAACCACGACATACGACGGTCATATTCGATGTTAGCATTCGTACACCGAAATTGTTCAACATTTACTAACCCATACACCCAAAACATTGTCCCTCCGCACCAAATACGTCTCTCTAATCAAGTTGAGAGTTTGATCAACCAAAATAATCGAGAGCGGGTATGTGAATGTCTTTTTTGTACAATACTTTTAAATCTATGGAAAGTGTAATATTTCAGAAAACTACACTTAACGAACCATCACCATTAGTCCAAATATCAAATATTAAATCTACATAGTTTTTATTAAATTCCAAATACACTGCCTTTAAGTAATTCTAGCTTCCACTCACCAAGACGACTATAATTCCAGCTCGAACACCGACACCTATCAGACACGCATCTCATCGATTGCCGCCTGGGGCACTTGTTGCTGCAAATGCGTGCTGCTGCCACCGCCTACGCCGCTCGTTGTGGTGGTCGTCATGCCGATGCTATCGGCGACAGCGCTCGAGTGAGCATGCGCATGCAGATGATGATGCGAGTGGCCTTTGCTGGAGGGCGCGCTGCTGACGCCGCTGCTGCTGCTGCCATTCGATGGCGTCTGATCGACCAAATTGTTTAGAATGCCAGCATTGCCGCCAGTGCCAACTCCACCAACAACACCACCACCGCCACCTCCACTGCCATTGCCACTGCTGGGTGCAGAGGAGGCAGTTCGTATAGGTGGGCGTGGCGCGCGTATATGTTGCTGTTGTGGCCCAAGACCGGTCATGACATTGCCGTTCGGTTGATGTTTACTGCTCGCTTGTTGTTGTTGATATTGTTGTTGCTGTTGAGATTCTGCAAAGAAAATAGCGAAAAAGAGTGAAGTTGAAGTTGAGTATTTTTAAAACGGTGGCAAAAAGTTCAATTTAAAGCACACGCTCACACACAGTTACGTCAGTTACGTAAGGTCACACATAGACAAACGTTGAAAACCTTCAAATAAAGGTTGGTGGTCACAATATACCATCAACAGATACCATAAAATATGTAGGGGTACTGATCGACAGAAGGCTTAATTTAAAAAAAAACATCTCGAATGCGCAAGCTCCAGAGCTGCAAAATCCGGCGCGGCTTTACCGCGACTGATGCCCAATGTGGGTGGACTAAGACAACAAATGAGAGCATTGTTAGCAAGCGTCTGCAAATCGATCCTGTTTTACACTGTGGAAGTGTGGGGCGACGTAGTGAAATATCTCAGCTACTTGAGACAGGCTAAACGGGTGTACAGTTTATGCAATGTCAGAATCATTAGAGGCTATAGGACCATATCTGACGAAGCAGCAGGGGTAATAGCAGGCAGAATCCTCCTCGATATAAAGGTAAAATGCATGAATCAAAAATACCAGCATGCAAAACACGCGTGGGTATCTGTTGACAAAGCTTCACTTAGGGACGCCCTACAGAGGATCGATGATACCACTCTATAAAGCTGGCAGACCAAATGGACCGATAGTGGGAAGGGAAGAACCACTTTCACTATGATCCCCGACACACACAAAAAGGATCCGGCGAGCATAAGGTAACGTTACCTTCATGCTGACACATTTTTTAAGTGGGCTGACACATTTTTTAAGTGGCAGTATTTGTACAAATACAATCACACAGACTCCGCATTCTGGCTATCTTCTTCTTCTTCTTAATTGGCGCGATAACCGCTTACGCGATTTTGGCCGAGTTTAACAAAGCGCGCCAGTGGTTTCTTTCTAATGCTAACCGGCGCCAGTTGGACACACCAAACGAAGACAAGACCTTCTCCACCTGATCTTTCCAACGCAGAGGAGGCCTTCCTCTTCCTCTGCTACCACCAGCTGGTACCGCATCCAATACTTTCAAAGCCGGAGCGTTTGTATCCATTCGGACGACATAACCCAGCCAATGTAGCCGCTGGATCTTTATTCGCTGCGCTATGTCTATGTCGTCGTAAAGCTCATACAGCTCATCGTTCCATCGTCTGCGATATTCGCCGTTTGCCAACGTGCAAAGGTCCAAAAACCATACGCAGAATCTTTCTCTCAAACACTCGAAGCGACGCCTCATCGGATGAGTGCATCGTCCAAGCTTCTGCGCCGTACGATAGGGCAGGCATGATGAGAGCCTTGTAGAGTGCTATTTTCGTTCGTCGAGAGTGGAATTTACTACTCAATTGCCTACTTAGTCCAAAGTAGTACTTGTTGGCAAGAGAGACTCTACGTTGGATTTCCAAGCTGACATTGTTATGGGTGTTAATGCTGGCTCCTAAATAAACGAAGTCCTTTACAACCTCGAAATTATAACTGTCAACAGTGAGATTGGTGCCGATACGCGAGTGCGACAACTGTTTGTTTGAAGACAGGGGGTACTTCGTTTTGTCCTCGTTCACCACCAGACCCATTGGCTTTCGCATTCTGCCTATACTGCCGAGAAAAACATGAAACGCCTAGGCATGCCCTGTTGGAGTGCTCTGAATTTGAAGCATGTGGCGATCAAATATCGGCGAGAGCATGACAGCTGCTAGCCTAGTACAATATCTATATGCTAGAATCTGAAGAAACGTGGAATTATGGCTGTAACGTAGCATCTGCAATTATGCGAAGGCTGAGACATGATGACAATGAACGCAGACAAATGAGTGAATAAGCACATCCTGCCTCCACGAAGGAATATCTTAACTGGTAATACCGAGGGGAAAAAAGCAGAACAGCGAGGCGATGGGGTGGTTTAGTCCGCAGGCACTACGAAAATCAGTTCAAAAGAGCCGGGGAATATCGCATGTGAATCGGGCATACGTATGAGTCGGTTCATACGTATCTGTAGAAAATTCCACCTTCAAGGTCCGCATACCACAAAAAAAAAAAAACAAACAAAGGGACACACATAGACGTTTAGTTATTCTACATGAGGCGACACATTTGCAGCCACTCTCATGTAAATCAGAGCGACCGACTGTGGCACAAACTCAGTTGCAATTGTTGTTTGTCGTCACGCTTTGGCTTTTATGCGGCCTCTCCCAAATGCTTGTAGTGCATCTATTAAGGCATTCACACACACTCACACACCCACTTGTGACGATAGCACAAGTCTGTATGCATTGACGCATGTTTTTATAGTTGTAACGGCTGTCAACGCACACGCACTTACTATGTCTATTTGTTGTTGTTGTTAAATCCACTCCTATTGACAAGTTAATTGCTTTGCTGTGGTTTTTCCATCACTGCGCTAGCGCCTAAAATAATGCCGATGTAGTAAAACATTTATGCAGCTGCCACTAACCCACAGACAAACTCGCACAACAACCCGCTTACACGCATTTGAAAATATGCAGTTAGTCAGTTCGTTTCGCTCAAATGTTGCACGTCGAGATTTGTCAATTTATGACTCAATTTTGTGGCTCAGAAAAAATGTGAGCGTGGTGATCAGGAGTATCGCAGTTGATGCTGAGAGCGCAGCTACTGTGTTGCTATTTTTCAGGAATCCTTGTTTTTTGCCTGTGGAGTGCGGGAATCACTTTGTCGTACACAATGAGTGTGTTTTAGTGCATTGTTGATTTGCATTTCGAATAAAAGGAACTTAGGGCGTCGTTTGGCGGAAAATCGTTCAGAAATAAGTTTGCTAGTTGTACATTTTATGGGGAAAAATGCTTTTTATTTGCATTCTGAAGCTAGTGGATCACGCAGAGCATTTTAAAGTATAATACAAAGTTGTTGTTGTTGTTTGTGTAGTAGCATAAATATTTCCGCTACAGATTTCGAGAATGCTGCTGGACGGTAGGATTTAAATCCGAGTCCTTCAGCTAATATAAAACCGACTCTCGTGGGAGCATGTAAGACAAGGCACTTACTGTTTGCTTTTTAGCCTGCCTCCAGCTCCGTTTTTTTTTAATTATTATTATATTTAATATTATTTCTTAAATGTTTGATATTTTTTAGCAACTAATTATTTTGACAGAGGCTGATCGACTTCGCCGGGGCCTGAAACATGGTAGTCTGCAGTACCAGATTCCAGCATAAAAAAATACACCAAGCCACCTGGCTGTCTCCTGATCGAAAAACGCGAAACCAGATCGATCATGTTGTGATAGATAGTGTATTAGATGTACGTACGATCCGAGGACCCAACATCGACTCGGATCATTACCTTGTTGCAGCCAAACTGCGCACTCGCCTCTGTGCTGCAAAAAACTTACATCTACCTACGCAAAGAATGTTCAACATCGAAAAGCTGCAATCCCAACAGATAGCCAGAAGATTCGCCACTCGACTCTCACTCTTGCTCTCAGAGAGCACTGCCCAACAAACCGACTTGTACGAGCAATGGTGCAACATTTCTCGTTCACTACGTATCGCCGCCGAAGAAGAAATCGGATTCCGGCGAGCCCGAAAAAACAGTTGGTACGACGAGGAATGTCATGCTGCCGCTGAAAGAAAGGATGCCGCCTATAGAGCCACGCTGCGATCGGGCGCAACGCGAGCCATGTGGGACGGGTACAGAGAGCTAAAAAAGGAAAAGAGGCGTATTATCCGACAAAAAAACGACAGGCCGAGTGAGCGCGATGAGCTTGAGATGCTGGCCAACAGGAACAACGCCCGAAAATTCTACCAGAAATTAGGCGGCTTACAGAAGGTTTTAAGACCGGGGCGTTTTCCTGTAAGAACAAAGACGGCGAACTGGTGACTGACATCCAGAGCAATCTTTAATTATGGAGGGAACACTTCTCGAACCTATTAAACAGTGACAGCTGCACATGTCACCGAGAAAGTGAAGATCCCGATACCCCAATCGTTGACGAAGGAATTGTCGTTACGCTACCCGACCATGACGAGGTGAGAATAGCGATAACGCGGCTAAAGAACAACAAAGCCGCGGGCGCCGACGGGAGGAGCTGGTAAGGTGCATGCATCAGCTCCTATGCAAGGTATGGTCGGATGAAAGCATGCCTGCCGATTGGAATTTAAGTGTGCTCTGCCCAATCCATAAGAAGGGCGATCCAGCAATCTGTGCCAATTACCGCGGGATTAGTCTTCTAAATATCGCCTATAAGGTTCTAGCGAGCGTATTGTGTGAAAGGCTGAAGCCCACCGTCAACCAACTGATTTGACCTTATCAGTGTGGATTTAGACCTGGAAAGCCTACCATCGACTAAATATTTACAATACGCCAAATCTTGGAAAAGACCTATGAAAGAAGAATCAACACACACCATCTTCTCGTCGATTTCAAATCTGCATTCGACAGTACGGAAAGGAGTTACCTGTATGCCGCTATGTCTGAGTTTGGCATCCCCGCAAAACTAATACGGCTATGTAAGATGACGTTGCTGAACACCAGCAGCGCTGTCAGAATTGGAAAGGACCTCTCCGAGCCTTTTGATACCAAACGAGGTTTCAGACAGGGTGACTCGCTGCCGTGTGACTTCTTTAACCTGATGTTGGAGAGGATCGCACGAGCCGCAGAACTTAATCGCTCAGGCACAATTTTTTATAAGAGCGTACAATTGCTGGCGTACGCCGATGATATTGACATCATCGGCCTCAACAACCGCGTTGTTAGTTCTGCCTTCTCCAAACTGGATAAAGAGGCAAAGCGCATGCGTCTGGTGGTGATCGAGGACAAAACGAAGTACCTCCTGTCTTCAAAAAAACAGTCGGCGCACTCGCGTATCGGCACCCAGTCACTGTTGGCAGTTATAATTTCGAGGTTGTAAAAGACTTTGTTTATTTAGGAACCAGCACTAACACCAATAACAATGTCAGCCTGGAAATCCAACGTAGAGTCTCTCTTGCCAACAAGTGCTAACACTCTCATGCCCGTCCTAACGTATGGCGCAGAAGCATTGACGATGACGACATCCTATGAAGCGACGCTTGGAGTGTTCGAGAGAAAGATTCTGCGCAAGATTTTTGGACCTTTGCACGTTGGCAGCGGCGAATATCGCATACGATGGAACGATAAGCTGTATGAGCTTTACGACGACATAGAGATAGCGCAGTGAATAAAGATCCAGCGGCTACGTTGGCTGGGTTATGTGAGCCGAATGGATACAAACGCTCCGGGTTTGAAAGTATTGGATGAAGTACCAGCTGGTGGTAGCAGAGGAAGAGGAAGACCTCCTATGCGGTGGAAAGATCAGGGGGAGAAGGTCTTGGCCTCACTTGGTGTGTCCAATTGGCGCCGGTTAGCACGAGAAAGAAACGACTGTCTTGCTTTGTTAAACTCGGCCAAAATCACGTAAGCGGTTATCGCACCAATTAAGAAGAAGGAGAATTATTTTGAGTAAATTGATTTAGAGAAAACCAGTGCTTTGCTCTGCAAACTTCTTTCACAAGTATCTCAATTGGGAAGTCATTAGAAAATCAGCAAATTTTCGAAATCTCAATTTTATTTAATTAGCAAAACGCGCAGCAGGGCGTGGAAATTAAAAGACATATTTTATGAAATGAAATCAATTTTTACACCGAATAAGAATAAAGAAAATTCCAGTTGCAGATATTCTGAAATTTGTCCAGAAGACGAATAATTTACTAGAAAAATTCTCTAATGCAACGTGCATATTTACATAAATATATACGTCCATATATATTTTGATTGACCTGAAGTAGAAGAAATTTATAATCTGTATGTAGGGTTCATGGGATGGGCATCCCGTAGCGTTGCATTTCAAATATTGAGCTTTTAAAGCACGTAAAAATCTAAAATTATCCAAAATACGTGTTTCATTTCAGTCGTTCGCAAAGACTATTACAAAAACAGTATTTCAATAAAAATAAATTTATATTTTTAGCCAAATTCTAACGCATTCCAGTTTAATTAATTTTGCACGATTTTAAATTTTGTGTTTCGATGTATGTAAAAATGGAATAGATTCAATGATTCAATGATGATAATATTCAATGAAGCAAATAGGGACCATTTTAAACATTTAAGAGTTTGTATGGATCCATGTGTGGGGTATACGAATGTATTTGTGTGTATGTTTTCATGAATGGATATGTGGATGGCGGCGTATGTGTGTATATAGATCTGTAAGAGTGCGAAACATCTGCTTCAAGTTCGAATTTTTGAGCTTTTTTATTTGTTAGCAGCCGTCATACACTTCCATGCATTCATACACATTCAAGTGCACACACACACACACATACGAGTACACAAAAGCCTGCAATAGCAGCAATACATTTATTATGTATTGTATTTTGCATTATTTGCACATGAATTGAAATTGAATTTATGCTTTTCGAACACTCTCTCACACTGACACACACACACACAGCCACGCCCTCCACCAGCATCGCATAGACAACAATACAGCTTTTGTCAGATTTCACATCAAACGCTTGCGTCAAATGCACACACAAATATGCAGCTTACGTTTGGCAATAACAAAAACGAATGGCAGAGGAGCCACTCAACTCCGCTCAACTCAACTCAGCGCAACTTAACTCTGTTCGGCTTCAGCGTATAAATCAAATCAAAAATGTAGTACAAATGCAATTTTCATTATTTCGACATGTCTGCATGCTCGCGTGTACAGGAAGCTAAACGCACACACAACACACAGCTACATCAATGGGAGCGTGAGTGTGTGTGGCGGGTATGTGCGTGCATTTATAGGCTGACTGCCACACCGGGTGGTATGAGTAACTTAATTTTTATTTTATTACATAAGCTCTTCCTATTATTATTATTATGGAAATTGTGAAAGACGGTAATCGAATGAGCAGAAAAATGTTAAAGGATAGGGGGAGAATATAATAATATGCAATCCAGACATACATACACGCATATATGTGCGCAGTGGAATGTGAAAAACTATTCAAGCATGACAAAACAGGCGCACCCATTTCCATTTTTATACTCTCTCAAGTTGCTGCCAAGGGATATGCGCACAGAAAGCAAGATAAGGGCATAACTCAGCATAAGCATATATGTATGTATTTAGTTGTGTTTATATTAATAGCAGCCCTTTGTGAACAAAGAAGCTAATTTCGCCTTTGTGCGAAATTCGGGAAGAAAGCTAACGAAAAAGTGGTTTGTTTTCATCTCACCTCTTATAGACGTTGATAATGCACTGCTATCAAATAAAAAATTCACAGAAAAAATGGCATGCAAGTACAGTTGTGTTCGGATAAATAGCAGCCCATTATTATAAAAATACAAAAAGTAATTCATCTAATATTTGGGCCGCGTGTTCACAATAAAGCCAGTGGACCGGTTTTATAGTCCACTGCACTTTAGTTCAACAAAATGGAGATCTGAAGTCGCTAAATTTTTTGTTCATTTTTGATAATTTTTTCCCTCACGGTGTTTTGCATTTTCTTCGTATGAAAAGAAAGTGGACAAACTTTCACCAAAAGTTTTAAGTTTTAACTTTTTAATTGAAAAAAAAAACATCTGGGGACTCATTTTATGGCCCACTATAAATATGTATAAAATACAGTAAGGTGCAAATGGAACATAAATAACATAAGTTACGTTTAGTACCATATCTACGCAAACAAGCTTGTTTATTTGAATGCAATTGTACATGTATTATATAATTAGTGTGTAAGCATTCAAATGAGCCCATAACGGTTAAAATCTAACAACAACAACTACTCATTGGAAGAGCTGAAAAAAAACAAATGTTCTAATTATGCACCGCTTACTTCGTTGTTGTTCAATGCTTAATCTTAATAGTTCTTTTCAAATTCTTTTTCTGGAATTGGTGTCATAAAGTGGTAAAGTGTCAAGTCATTAATAAATATAACTATGAAGTGTATGTAATACGTTTTATTAAAAAGGGTGTTTACTTTCCGTCCAATTGGAGGAAGAAAGAGAGACCGACCAAGAAAGAGATGACTTGATGACGTCGAAGCAGACTTAAAAGCGATGAACGTTTGTAATTCAAGAAATGATTCAAGATAGAGACGGAATTGAAGGAGGGTTGTTGATGAAGCTATAGCCCACCACAGACTGAGAAGCTAAGAGAGAAGGAGAGAGAGAGATATTTGATTATAACAAAGTATAAGCTTGAAATCGCCAACAATTTTTGATAATTTTTTCCCGAGCGATGTTTCGAATTATCTTTGTATAACAAAAAACAAAAAAAAAAACAATGTTGCGCATTCGTTATATGGAGAAAATGCGCAATACCTTCAGAGAAAAATATTACATTATTAAAAATCAATGAGAATTTTGAGCTACTTCAAGTTTTTATTTTATCATATTGAAATTACTTGAATTCACAGAGAGAACGTAGGTTCAAATCTAGGGGAAACACCAAAATTAAGAAAAACATTTTTCTAATAGCGGTCGCCCCTTGGCAGGCAATGGCAAACTTCCGAGTATATTTCTGCCCCGAAAAAGCTTTTCATAAAAATATCTAAAAATTAAGAAATATTTTTTTTTTTTTTTGGTAAAAAATATTACAATGAGTAACCTCTGAAGTTAGAACAATTTTAAAACAGGAAAAAAAAAACAAAAAAAAATGCCTATATTTTACAAGCGGCCTCGGTAGTCTAGCGTAGGTGCACTAGCCTGCCATCCCAGAGGTTGTGGGTTCGAATCCCACGCAAAGCATGGTCCTCGCAGTTTTCCAAATTTATCTACTTACGCCATTTCTAAAAAAAAAAAAAATCTCATTCCTCAACCTTAAAAACTTATCCTTTCCATCCTTACTCTCGCGCAATAGTCAGCGCATTATTTACATTGTGGCCACTAAAACAAGCAAAAAAAAAAGAAAAACACACAGTTACACATTGCATCAGTGGCGCCAGCACGAGGAAGCGGGCAACCGCGGTAATAGCGCAAACACACCAAATTTAGCGAAGTCCTGAACCATCTGTGCGATCCTTCTGACAGAAGAATTTGAAACACAGATGGCGCTTCAAGTAGTGAGAAGGAGCCGTTCCTAAGCAACGACAGGCGGGCATTCCCACAATTTAGGACTGGCAGCGCCTGGTTAATCACCTCGCCTTGTCAGAAATCAAATAGATTAACGAAACCAAACCAAGATAAGAGTTTTGTTGAGGCCCAATGCGCCTGAGAAGGGTGAACAAGGACAAAAAAGAAAACAAAAAAAAAAAATTTTGCAAGCCCTATTAGATTGCAATTTTTGTGATATCTCGCTTACATAATTATTTTTGAATATAATTTTAGCCGCCTTTACTTTGTCGTCCAAACACCATTCAGTAGTCGTTTAAATTTTGTACTTAACTTTCGAATCCTCCAAGCTGTCACTCGCTGTAAGATGTAAAGAGATATCCAGGTGACTAACTGGCGGCCTCATTTCGGGAGGTGATTTCTTTACCAAAATTTTGTCCCAAAGCAGTTTGGTTTCACGCCCCCTCCTCTCTGGCATGTTGCACCACTTTGCCTGGTACTACTTAACACAGATTCATTCCATATTGCCACGGGTAACCAAAATATTCTATGCCATTAATGCTAACGTTAGCTGTAAATGGGAAAGTAGTGAGGCTCTGGCATGCGAATCGCACCACCAAACAGTGCATTTTTCAGTGTGAATTGGTAGTTGATTGACGAGTTCTATGCAAATGAATTTTTAGAGTCAAAAGTTCACTTCATTATTGAGCACCGTTTAACTGTAACATTTTTTTTGGACACTGATTTTGATACAAAACTTCCCGTGATTTTGTAAATTTGTTCAGATGTGATTTTTGCATGACATATGAAATGAAGACACCTGCTATTTTAAAATTATAACAGCCAACTGAGACGTGGATGGTAGAGCATTGACTTTTTGCCTCACTCTCGTTGGTTACTAAACGCATTCGCTTCACTTCCACTTTTATGTTTATTACTCCATGCTTATTCTTTGCTTTGAGCAGAAAAATATCTCAATAAAATTTGTTTTAAAGAAAGCCGTAGTTTGAATTAAATTAAAGCAATTTATTGTGCATTTAACGTAAAAAACAAGCAATATTTTTCAAGAAATATTTATATATACTTAATTTTATCAGTCGTACTACTGCTGCTACTACGAGGGTCGTTAAAAAAGTGCGCGCAAAGTCAGAGGGATGGCTCTACTGGTGGGTATCGAGACTATGTTAAGTTAGTAGCATCCCTTGGAGGAACGCACAACATGTTTCAGCCAGATCGGCTTCCTTTTCCATCACCACAACGCACCAGTTCACGTCTCAGTAGTGAGTAGTTGTGGTCACAAAAGTAATGGAAACAGGGTTCCAACTCGCTTCACATATCCGTATACGCCAGACTTGGCTACCTACGTGTTTAAACAATTAATCCTCCACTGGACACCTTTTTAAAACTCTCGGTTGGGCATCCCTATGTATTAACATGCATCTGTATGGGAATGCGAAGTGTGTTCAAAAAGTATCACGAATTTAGAATTTTCACACGCCATCGAGTTCGACCATTTTGAATGTTCAGGTAATTGTTGACAGCTGCTTTACTTGCACGTGTTTCGGCTCGTCTTCGATTGTTACCTATTCAAAAATATGGATCAAAGAACCTGTAAATTGTGCGTGAAAAACGAAATTACGTGCGCGGATGCATTCCGAATGTTGACTGTGCCATACGGAGAAGCTACTTTGGACCAAAGCAACGTTTATCGGTGGCAAAAAATGTTCTCATGAAAAGAGTGCCGGACGCCCGAGCACCTCAACAACAGATGAAGGGGACATAAAAATTGATGAAGTGAAAAAAATGGTGTTGGCCAATCGTCGAATGACCGTTAGAGAAGTTGCTGAGGACCTAGACATATCGATTGGCTTGTGCTATTCGTCTTTTTTCAATGATTTGGGCATGAGACGGGTCGCCGCAAAATTCGTACCAAAATTTCTCAATTTCGACCAAAAGCAGCATCGCATGAACATTGCTAATGAGATGTTGGACTCTGTCCGCGACGACCCAAATTTGCTCCAAAGTGTCATAACTGGTGACGAATTGTGGGTTTGTGGTTATGACGTGGAAGATAAAGTTCAATCATCTCAGTGGAAGCTGCCGCACGAATCAAGACCGAAAGAAGCGCGTCAAGTTCAGTCGAATGTAAAAGTTTTGCTTACGGTTTTCTTCGATTGTAGGGGCGTTGTGCATTATGAGTTCTTGCCACAGAGTGAAACAGTCAATAAGAAATATTATCTGCAAGTTATGCGCAATTTGCTCCAAGCAATCCGCCAGAAGCGCCCGAATTTGTGGAAGAACAAAAGCAGGCTCTTGCATTACGATAACGCCCCTGCTTACACATCGTTGCTTGTGCGCAACTTTTTGGCCAAAAACAACACACAGCCATCATATTCCCCAGATCTGGCCTCCTGTGACCTTTTCTTGTTCCTGAAACTGAAGAGGCCCATGAAAGGACGACACGACGCTACGATTGATGAGATAAAGACGGCATCGAAGAAGGAGCGGAACAAGATAGAAAAAATGATTTTTTGAAGTGCTTCGAAGATTAAAAAAAAAAACGTTGACACAAGTGCATAATATCTCATGGGGACTACTTTGAAGAGGACAAAACAGATATTAATGAATAAATAAATAATTTTTGAAAAACAAAAAAGTTGTGATACTTTTTGAACACACCTCGTATGTGGCAAATGTGCAAGGGTACAACCAAACCCGAGGTGCTCAACCGAAGGTGTAACTTTTTAAATTCTTTTTTTTTCGATCTATTCGAGGATTCTGTTTAAAACGTTGTATCCATAAATCGGTAGAAAAGGAATTTTAGGAAGCTACCCACAGAACAACCGCTTCAACCTAACCCAAGCTACCTGGAAGCTCAAGTCGTTAGCTATAAAAGAAATATGTTAATCTCACGTTCAAAGTCGAAAAAGCCAGTCTGGCCAGACGCGGGTACCCAACGGAGGGTTAAGTAACTTCTATTTTTGCTCGGACTTTTCAAACGACCCTCATATTAAAATAATACTTCCAACATCCAACTATGATAAAACCACTAGCACTACTTTTACTACTAGCCAAAGCTCTGTTCACATTTTTGTTAACAAAATATTGGTGGAAAAATAAGGCTTATTGCGAATTCCTAGCATGAAACATAGCGCTTATGAGTACATCATATGTAAACACACATACGCATATGTTAATATATATATGTTGGCAGCATGCCTGTAATATATGTATATTCCCATTATCCCCGTAATCTGCTTATCATAAATGGTTTTTAACTTGCAAATCATCCTGTTGATGCGCCAGGCAGTTATCTCGTTTTCCACTAGCGCTCGCTGTGCTTATTAAGCTCAGTCACATCTGAGTAGTATTCCTGTTCGCATTATCAACGTTTTTACAGCGCTGAAAATTCAAGTTAAATACGATAATTTGATGGCATAAATTGACGCTGGTAAACGGATTTTAATAGCTCGCTGAAAAGGTGTAAATATTATATAAAATAACTGTACTCACAAATCGTGACACAACTGAATAATGCTAATGAAACCCATTGAATAACATAAAATATTAGGGATTTGCGATGATTTGCGATGATCGAAAAGTGGATGAAGTTGTGTTGTTATGCCATAAATGCAACAAATTTTAATTTAGTGTTCGTAATTTTTGATAAACACCGCAGACACAATGCATATTTCCTATGAGTAATTATTTTTTACGCCCTAGGAGAATCGAGATTGTGTGCATTGGCACACACCCGGAGTTTACGGGTTTGACGTGCATCAAAAGCTGAGTATTTTATTATTTTAATGGATAGCAGGCCAGAAATTGCTAACACTCTCGTTCTGGATATTCGCGGTAATACTTTTTTTTCAATAGGCAGATACGATTAAGAAACGTAGAATATTGTGAACTTTCACTCTTGCAAGTTCCATGATAAAATATTTATTACATTTTTCACTAATGGTATTGAAAAGAAAGAAATGGAAAAAGAAATCCATTATTCTCTCGGTAGATGGCTGTAGTGATCGATATTCCATTTAAAGTTGATGCTCGTTGCCAAACTGACATTTCAAAGTAAAAAAGTCCTTTCGCTGTTTTTTGTTGTGTAGATTGCATTCAGACATTTTTGATGTTAAAGAAAATGTTAATAATGTCGATGAAATCACAGAAATAATCGAAGTTGGCCTACCAAACTATAGGGTTTTATAATAAGAGGTGTTATTTTGATATTCAAAGAAAAATGCTATTTTTTAAAACAAATGATGGGATGTTTATTTCATCATAAAGAGGAAGGTATGCCGTTAATATAGTGCAAAATAACATCAGGCAAATGACCACTGCTACCACGCTTACAGGACAATATCCTCTTCATGAAATTTTCCATAACCGAATTGCAAAGTGGCTGCCCTATGTCCTTGATAGCCTCACGAATTCCATCTTTGAGGTCTTGAATCGACCCTGGGCTGTTGGCGTAGACCTTCTCTTTCACGTTGCCCCATAGAAAAAAGTTACAAGGTGTTAAATCATCGGAATATTAAAGAAAATCCTCTCAAGAAGCATCGGACAGTCAACAGCACTACGGATTAAGTAAAAAATGAAAGATAAAGATTGGATTATTCTCCTGCTCTGCAATAATTTTAAGTTGATCAATAAGCATCGCGTTTCATATGTAGGGACAGGTTCCAAACAGCGTAAATTACGCAACGCGAAATGTAAGAATACTTTGTGGATTGGTTTAATTCTAGCAGCATGGCACGTATAATACGGAGACCAAATGAATGATGCCTACTCCAGTTTGTAACGGACAAACGCCGTATACAAAAGCTTCAGGGTCGGAGAAATCGGAGCTACGACGCATGCAAGCGTTTATATGACTAGTAAAAGTGAGCTTCGAATCAAATATTACAACCAAGTCTTTAATTGGCAGGGATGTTTCTGATATGTGATAAGAGGAGTCAATAACAGTGGCACGCTTTGAAAAGTTAATTTGTATGCACTTATTTATGTTCAGCGATAGACGTCTATTGATACACCAGTTGCTGAAATTGTCTAAATCAATTTGCATCGATTCAGAGTCGAGGGAGCTAGCAATCGTCGAATAAATCTTAAAGTCGTCTGCATAAAGCAGGAATCTTGCCGGAGCAAGCAACGAAAGGAAGAGACCTAACAATGTCGACGACAACCAAACAATGGCGATTTTGCAAGTAAGTTGAAATCCAAATTAAGAAGGCTGAGTGGAGGCCAATGCAGACTAATTTTTTTATTAGTATTATATGTGAAACTCGGTCAAAGGCCTTAGAGAAGTCGGAAGGCAGCGATACAATCCCTGATTGGAAGGCAGCGATACAATCATCCGAAAATACAGCTAAATTAGACACTGTTGAGCGCCCGGAAAGAAGCTATGCTACTCCGGACGCACCATGTTCTGGACAGTAAAAAGCTCTTTGTCCTTGATGATGTATTCCAAAAGTTTTGCAGTGACGGAAAGCTTTAAAATAGGTCTGTAGTTACTAATATCGTTTTTATTACCGCTCTTGAAAATGGGGGAAATGAAAGTCAACTTCCAGGCATAAGTAAAGGTACCTAAAGTTAGTGATTTGTTAAAGACTAGCAAAAGAGGGTATACCAAAGAATGACACTGATTGAATAACACTCCAGACAGACCATCAACATTAGTGTTTTGAAGAAGATTTAAGTCGAGCAATGCCTCTAAAGACATCTGCAGTGGGCAATACTAGCTTGCCGAAGTCAATAGATGGTTATATATCAGAGAACACATTTTCCTCACTGCCGGATGCCGATGCAAAAGTGGACTTAAAGAACTCGGCAAAGAGATTAGCGGCATCGGCTGGAGTATTAGCAGCTTTGCCACCGAAAAAAAGTGCGAACGGAATATTGCAAACAGATTTTTTCGAATTTACAAAATTCCAAACAGACAAACTTCTTATCACACTCTTTATGTATACAGAGCAAAGAAGTTTTAAGTTTTATATTTTTTGAATTTACGGAGAAATTTTTTCCCTCTTATTTCGCAGTTAAGCATTGTGCCAGCGCGAGATGGTTTTTTATGAGATACTTTTTCGTAGCAGAAATATTCTTAGAAATTTGCTATTACCTGCTGATGGGCCATGGGTATTGGGAAAATCTGTTTCTATCGTTAAAAATGAAGATAAGAACGTGTAAGGGGGCCTGGTGGTATTACCAACTGAACGGATTATCGAAGCAGCCACACAAATAAAGTTGCAGTACATAAAAAAGTGTTCTGATGTAGCCATAAGTCGCTAAAAGAATATATTAATACACTAGGGCGAGCCAATTTTTCTAGGCATCTTTCTTAGCAGGTTCGAATTCTACAAAAAAATTATAAAAAATGAGAGTGCATTAGAGCATATAACTGAACTTACTTTCGAGCTCAACAGATTTTGAAAGAAGTTGCCTTTATTTAATACGAAGTTAATATGAAGATTAGTATTGACCAAAATATTTTGAATGCTATTTTAAGTTTCTACTTGGAGATTTTTTGGTACAAAAAATTCTTTTTTTGGTAAATTTTTTTATTTAAAAAACCCCAAAATGACGCTGAGAACCAAAGTAAACGCAATTTTTTAATATTTTAAAAGAAGATCGACTGTGTGCAACTTTTTTTGTACGTCAGTTGAACTAAAACTAACAAAAATACTTAAAACCATTAAACTTTACAATATTTAAATTTTTTTTAATTTTTAATTTTATTTTCAATTAAAGTCGTTTTTACAATTACTTTGGATCAGGATCATTTTTACTTTAGCTATAACTTTCTCTGTACTTTTGTAATGATTGAAAATTAAAAATTTACTATTAGAAACTACTCGAATAGTTCTTTTTTTCTTAGTACGTTATATAGAATACGAATTAGCTTGGAACGTTGCCGAAAAAAATGTTCCCTACAAACTGACCCCCCTAATGTGCACATATATTTTTTTTAATCAGCTCGAATTAGGCAAACTTCCCGTAAAATTTTACCATAATATTTAATCGAGTGCTCAGCAAATGGAAGTAAAGTCTTTGTCTTGGATAGCCGCAACGGAAATTTGTGAAAAGTAGTAAATCACCAAAGGGAAAGTGTATAGAGAAGCGAAAGACTGCAAGCCAACACACCCCTCCACCAAAGCAGAGATCATGAAAATGATGAATTTAAATAAATGCCCCGTTGGCATGCAACCTTTTAAAAGCAGTCACAAGTCTTTTCGTCTCCTTTTGTTTTTGTCTACATGTGTTGTGCGTTCAGGCGTTCAACAATGGCAACTACAATTGCAACCACGACTAATCAAATTCAAATTTGCATGGAAAATTAGACGCAGCCGCAGGCGGAAAGACGCACCAGCAGTGAGGCAAACAGCTCAGACAACCAAACAAACAGACAAATGGAAAAATAAAGAGACAGTTGATCGTTCGAAAGCGACAAGCGAAAGCACAGTGAAAAGTGCAATGCAATGCGGAGGGGAGGAAGAGGTGTAACTGCGTGTCGGGAAGGCTGTCAAATGCAGTAAAATGCAGCTGACATTGTGAACAAATAAAGAAAAAAGCAAAAACAACAGGCGAGTGCAAACAGAGGAAACAAGAACACATGTGCAGCTGTTTAATGCTGACAACTGCAGTCGAGCGAAAAGCAAACAGAACAGCGCAGAGGAGGAAATGCGGACAATGGCAGTCATGTAACGTGAATGACAGGAAGGGATGTTGATGCCAGAAGTGCGAGAATGGGTGGCATTATAAGCCATCATTCGCCTATTCGCCTATGAAATAGGTGTAGGTGTGCGAACGCATAGGTGCGATTTCCAATAAAGGCAAGAAAAACAAAAAATAGAAACAAACAGACAAACACAAAAAAAAAAAAAAAAACAAACAATGTAGATAATAGAGCGAAGAGATCAGCAACAACGTTGCGAACAATAAACCAAACCGACAATTGCAATGCTGATTGCAAAAAAGGCAAAAATACCAACTGAAATTGAAGTGAAGCTGTTTGGCGAATGATTGAGGGGAGTGTGTGAATGTATGTATGTGTGTATGTAGCACTTTCATTGCTATTGCAGCTGTTACTGTTGTGAGTCTAAGCTTGAAAAGCTACACTCTGAAAGCCGAAACATAATGGAGGTTAGGCTTGGAGTGAGCGAATGGGCTAGTGGTCGAAAGCTGAAGCAGTGAGTTATTACCGTTACTTGGGCATGCAAGCCAGGTATGAGCAATAATGGAAAAGAACTCATATTCCTAGTGCCATTTACGTTGGCAAAGTGAGAAATTTAGCTGAGTATGTGTGCGTGCATGCCCATATGAGCTGTCAGCTTGTCTGCTTTTGTTTATTTGTTTGCTTGTCAAGGCATTAAAACCGGAAAAGTCAATTTGTAAATGCAAAAGTTGGTTCTTTCATTGCTGATGCCAGCTTCACTTACCTACACACAGCCATTAGTGTTAAGTAACAAGGCTGCTTTGCTGTGCACACATACATATGTATGCATAAGTCACAATACATTTACCAAACAAATGAAATTTTACGCCTTTCGGTTTTCCTTAATTTCAGCACTTTTCCTATTTGTATTGAATTTATTTAGAATTTTTTATTTGAGTACTATTTGCAAATAAGTGCTGAAGAGTGCTTAGAGTGCGAACAATCAGGAGTGTGTATGCAAAAGCAGGATTAAGTAGCGCAAGCTAAAAATAGCCTATCTCCAATTTAGCAATAGACTTAGAACAAAATTTCAACTACAAATGTGGGTATCATTGCGGAGAGCAACGAGCGCTGGTGGTAAACCTTAAGAGCTTCTGCCTATCGGTGAATGAAAGTTGAATCTGGTCGGCCGAGAAATCTTTTTACCAAAAATGTTACAAAGTTTAAAAATTTTGGCAAATTTTCATAAAAATTTCGAATCTTTACATAAATTCCGAGTACACAGTTTTATAGGTCATTCAGTTGGGTGTCTAAGGGCGTCTTCTTCCATAAAGATATGTCGAGCATGCGTTAAATGGAGGAAAACATCCAACACCGCCAGAAAAAAAAACTCAAAAGTCACGAGTTTTGATCGCCAAACATACAACTGAAGTCATCCTCATGACACGAGGTCCCATGCCACTCGAGGTCAGCATGCTAATACGCGACACGTCCTTGGTGACCCAAAAAGTAGTGAAATACTTAGGTATTCCACTTGACTGCAGGCTTACTTTCTGGGCTCAGATACGGCATGCGGCTACCAAAGCAGCAAACGGGTATGCTAAGTAGATTCATGACAAACATCGGTGGGCCCACACAGAGCACAAGAAAACTAATAATGGCGCCCACAAGCTCAATTCTTCTGTACGGCAGCGAAGTATGGGGAATTGTACTAAACTGCAAAGCCAAGCGCAAAGCACTGGAGGCTGTGCAACGAACACCGGCACTCAGAGTTGCCTCAGCCTACCACATTGTCTCCGCCGCAGCAATTTTCGTGATCAGCGGGAAGATACCCGTCGACCTCATGGTCCGGGATCGAATGGATGCGTGGGACTCCAAGTAGAGACACGTCATCACTAGCTTCCCAGAACGGAGATGCCAAACCATGCTGCGGTGGCAAAGCTGATGAGACACTGAACCGAGTGGCAGATGGACGGCAAAATTCATCCCATCAATTGACAAATGGGTTCAAAGAACTTCGGGGAAGTGAACTACTTGTTAACTCAGTTCCTCTCGGGCCACGGATACTTCTGGAGATGCCAATACCGTATGGACAAGGTAACCGATTCCAAGTGCATATACTGCGAAGCGCTGAGCGATGACGTTGAGCACACGTTTTTTAGTTGTAACAGATGGCTCGTAGCAAGAAATGCTCTGAGGGAGTAGATTGGCGACATCGCAACGAGCAAGATATTATTAAATAACTCAACCGCGAGGACAGCTGGAACGCGGTAAAGAAGTATATCGAGAAAGTGCTACAGAAAAAAAGATTGACGTCAACATAGTGCAACAAAGCTAAGCCGCGCAGATAGAGACACAAGAAGACGAGCCTATAGCATGAAAGCTATTGATATTTGAACCCTACCTCACCCACCAAAAAAAGTAAAGTAAAGTAAAGTAAGTAAAGTAAAGTAAAGTAAAGTAAAGTAAAGTAAAGTAAAGTAAAGTAAAGTAAAGTAAAGTAAAGTAAAGTAAAGTAAAGTAAAGTAAAGTAAAGTAAAGTAAAGTAAAGTAAAGTAAAGTAAAGTAAAGTAAAGTAAAGTAAAGTAAAGTAAAGTAAAGTAAAGTAAAGTAAAGTAAAGTAAAGTAAAGTAAAGTAAAGTAAAGTAAAGTAAAGTAAAGTAAAGTAAAGTAAAGTAAAGTAAAGTAAAGTAAAGTAAAGTAAAGTAAAGTAAAGTAAAGTAAAGTAAAGTAAAGTAAAGTAAAGTAAAGTAAAGTAAAGTAAAGTAAAGTAAAGTAAAGTAAAGTAAAGTAAAGTAAAGGTAAAGTAAAGTAAAGTAAAGTAAAGTAAAGTAAAGTAAAGTAAAGTAAAGTAAGTAAAGTAAAGTAAAGTAAAGTAAAGTAAAGTAAAGTAAAGTAAAGTAAAGTAAAGTAAAGTAAAGTAAAGTAAAGTAAAGTAAAGTAAAGTAAAGTAAAGTAAAGTAAAGTAGAAGTAAAGTAAAGTAAAGTAAAGTAAAGTAAAGTAAAGTAAAGTAAAGTAAAGTAAAGTAAAGTAAAGTAAAGTAAAGTAAAGTAAGTAAAGTAAAGTAAAGTAAAGTAAAGTAAAGTAAAGTAAAGTAAAGTAAAGTAAAGTAAAGTAAAGTAAAGTAAAGTAAAGTAAAGTAAAGTAAAGTAAAGTAAAGTAAAGTAAAGTAAAGTAAAGTAAAGTAAAGTAAAGTAAAGTAGAAGTAAAGTAAAGTAAAGTAAAGTAAAGTAAAGTAAAGTAAAGTAGAAGTAAAGTAAAGTAAAGTAAAGTAAAGTAAAGTAAAGTAAAGTAAAGTAAAGTAAAGTAAAGTAAAGTAGAAGTAAAGTAAAGTAGAAGTAAAGTAAAGTAAAGTAAAGTAAAGTAAAGTAAAGTAAAGTAAAGTAAAGTAAAGTAAAGTAAAGTAAAGTAAAGTAAAGTAAAGTAAAGTAAAGTAAAGTAAAGTAAAGTAAAGTAAAGTAAAGTAAAGTAAGAAGTAAAGTAAAGTAAAGTAAAGTAAAGTAAAGTAAAGTAAGTAAAGTAAAGTAAAGTAAAGTAAAGTAAAGTAAAGTAAAGTAAAGTAAAGTAAAGTAAAGTAAAGTAAAGTAAAGTAAAGTAAAGTAAAGTAAAGTAAAGTAAAGTAAAGTAAAGTAAAGTAAAGTAAAGTAAAGTAAAGTAAAGTAAAGTAAAGTAAAGTAAAGTAAAGTAAAGTAAAGTAAAGTAAAGTAAAGTAAAGTAAAGTAAAGTAAAGTAAAGTAAAGTAAAGTAAAGTAAAGTAAAGTAAAGTAAAGTAAAGTAAAGTAAAGTAAAGTAAAGTTAAGTTAAGTTTAAAATTTCTGTTTAACAATCCCGTTTTTTTATAAATAAGTCGATGCTTGAAAAAATATCGATTTATCGCTTGCATTTTCCCGATTGCAATTTTCTGCAAATAGCGTAGAGCAAGAGTAGATATCAAAAGTGCAAAAAGTGAAGTAAAGTAAAGTAAAGTAAAGTAAAGTAAAGTAAAGTTAAGTTAAGTTTAAAATTTCTGTTTAACAATCCCGTTTTTTTATAAATAAGTCGATGCTTGAAAAAATATCGATTTATCGCTTGCATTTTTCCCGATTGCAATTTTCTGCAAATAACGTAGAACAGGAGTAGAAATCAAAAGCTGCCCTAGACCCTTTCAAATAAGCCCTACGCAAAAACAGTGGCAAGAGCGCTTATAGCATCAGGTTTGCCCTTGGTTAGAGCAATAAAAGTTATAAGAGCTGAAAAATATTGGTTATATGGATTCCAGAGCATAGCACAATTCTGAGATTATCCTTCTCGTAGCAAAAATGCTGCTTTTAGGTTTTTCAAACCCATTTCATTCAACGACCTGGTATGCTGTGCCATGGTGTTGACTTTTCGTTTGCGTATTCAATGAAAAAATTCTCTTCAGATACAGCAAGTCTCACTCAGTTGCCCTATTGAAATTTTTGTCCTATGAAAAGAGGCTACCAAACTATGTAATATCTTTCGTGTTGCCTTGTATTGTATGCAGTGGCATTCGATTCAGCGAAAACTAACTCTTCGTATGCGATTCCTTTTTCGGTTTTCTCTCCGCTTGAAATGCCTCCAATTTTTTCATTATATCAGTGAAATGTGCCAAATTTCCATAATTCCAACTGCGATTCAAAACGCAAAGTAGGTAATTGTGTAACATTAGCCGCTAGTTAAAATTCAAGCAAGCCCATTTCCGCTACACCGCTAACAATGTAGCCACACCTGTAACAACAACAGTAAGCATAATAATAGTGATAGAAATCACAAATACTCCTAAAACGCAACGCATAAATCAAATCGAAAATTACATTGCATTACTAATTGCCTTAGTGGCCGTTGTGGGAGGAGGAGTTGATAACTGTTCGATCTGGTCTGATTCGAGACCAGCAGAATATTGCATTTCAAGCGAATTTTCCCCGCTTTACACACATTGACCTCAGTAATTTCAAGCTGCATGCATTGGCAGCGTAAGCCACACCCCCATAAAAGTATGAGTGCATAAGCAATACAAGAAAGAAAAAAGTTTGAGCTAGGCCGCAAGCGAAGGGGGTGAGTAAGGGGAGATATGTGTATGTATGTAGGCAAAGACGTGTGAATAGTAGGCCTCATACTAGTGCTCCAGAGTGAAGTCAGAAACAATTGAAAGCTACCAAAAGCTGTGGGCAAAATAGTCGCAGATTGTTTGGAATGACTGTTGATGTTTTTCTTTTTGTTGTATGTAGTTGCAACTGCAGCCTGCAGCCAAATCGGCTCTTACTATTACCTCAACAAGTGGCGCCACCTGGAACTATAGCAACAATAACAACTACAGTCGCTTCAGATTATTTTGTATACGCTGCTGGCATATTTGGAAACCGAAACTGTTGCTGGCTAAAATTTCCTGCTGATCTGCAGTTATCAGTGGGCCATGCAACAGTATTTCATTCGTCGCTCGGTGTGTAGCGTGCGTGGCATGGCGTGCCGCCTACTTACAGCTGACAATGCCAAATGCTGGCGGCACATTGACCGGCAGCAGGCAGGTAGCCAGAGGTAAAAGCTGCGTGAATGCTAATTTGTATGCAGTTGTAATTGAATGTGCCCATCATTGCATGTGCATACGCAAGTGTGTTGCAACATTTTGTGGCATGCTTGAATTGTCGCTGTGTAGTGCGGAGCGCAGGTAGTGAGTTATGATGCCATTTCCGGTTGTCAGCCTATGCAGCGCTAATCAACTTCCGTTGCTGTGACAGTGTATTGCTTCTAAATTACTCTGTGCGCGTGTATGTGTATGTGTACGTGCATGCCACACGCGATTTCGTATTCGCATTCACCATTAATTGTATGCAACAGCGCGACAGGAAAATCACATTGCATACCAGCAGGCGTACACACAGCAAATGGAAAAGGATGCGCCACTTGCTTGCGCATGTGTGCATGTGTGTGCTGCCAAATCGGATGTATTTCAGCAGAGATATGGTGATATTAAGTAGCACAGCGATAGCAATACCAATAATAAAACAGCGATTTCTGTGGCTGCAACAGCCACAACACCATAGCACAATTCCATTAAGCGCAACCGACAGCTAACCGTAAAACATCGAAAATCGTTACTACGTGCTTTAATTCTTTTGCGCAACAATACATTAACATAATTTTCGAACAGCACACTCATACACTCTAACCTGCACTTACTCCCCAAGCTTAACGGCACACATTTTTCGCTCACTCACATTTCACCTTGGCCGCAATTACTCGCTCGCCTTTACATAAACTCGCCCAAATTCACTTCACATGCCGTTCGAAACGAGCAGATTTGGAAAAAAAAGTAATTTTTGATACTCGTATTGCTCGATTTTAATTAACATTACACTTGTTTTAATTACATACTTTCGAATTGCAATTAATATCTGTGTTTCACTGTTTGGTTTGTTGTTGCAATTGAAAACTAGTATTTTAGGTTTTATTGCTTTGGCGGTTGTTGTTTGTATTTGCACAGAAACACATTTTGTGCATTGAATTCATTTACTCATTGTTGTTGCCGCTGTTGTTTGGTTGGTTTATTTATAGGTCAGCGTACACGGCGTATACGTAACTTCGGATGGGAGGCTTTTTGTTTCCGCAAATTCGAGGTTCAATATAAATGTGCCTATTTTCTACTAAATATTTTGTTACAATACTTCCTTTGTATCAGGTCAGTCCATAAGTTCGTACGTATTTTACACATAAATTTACTTTTGTACAATTTTTATATACAAAAAATTATTCGCGGAATATAACGGAACTATTTATATATTCTTTGATATATTGTGCATTCAACAAGTGATTTTAATCGCGGATAGAAGCACGTATTGTTAAAAAATAAAATGGAATCTTCGAACGCGTATAAGAGGCATATTTGTTTTTATAAAAGTGGTAAAAATGCAACAACTGCTGCTGCAAAAATTAACACTGTTGACCGAATGGATACCGTGAGTGTAAGGACTGCGCAAAAGTGGTTTTCAAAATTCCGAAGTGGTAACTGCGACGTGGAGGATGCCCCGCGCGCTGGTCGTCCTGAAGTCTTTAACTCCGACGCCTTACTCGAACTCGTGAAATCTGAGCCAAATTTGACAGTCGATATGATTGCTCAGAGGTTAAATTCATCGCATGGAACAGCTCACACGCACCTGGTTCAGTTGAGAAAGGTTTCAAAGCTGGAAAAATGGGTTCCGCATATACTTTCCGTCGCCAACCTTCAGGAGAGAGTGAATGTGTGTTCTCAGTTGCTGCAACGGTTTTTGAACCGTATCGTTACTGGTGATGAAAAATGGGTGCTTTACAATAATCCTGTTCGCAACGCCAATGATTAGATAAAGATGAAACACCTCTGATGAAGATGAAACCGACCCCTAGAGATGGCGTTCACCCCAAGAAGATTCTCCTATCTATTTGGTGGGATATGGCCGGTATTGTTTATTATGAACTTTTGGAACCAAATCAAATGGTAACTGCTGATTATTATTCCCATCAGCTATCAAACCCATGAGGCACTTAACAAAAATCGACCGTCTTTAGTGAATAGACGCAAAGTTTTGTTTCAAAGCGACAACACAAGACCTCATACCGCAAGGCAAACATTAGGCAAGTTGAACGAGCTCGGATGGGAGCTAATGCCGCATCCACCATACTCTGCGGATATTGCACCTTGTGATTATCACCTTTTCCGTGGACTTCAATCCCATATGAGTAACAAGAACTACTCCTCAAAAGAAGCTATAAAAAGGGATATCGAACAATTTTTTGAGCAGGGAATTACAATTACTAAACGTTGGGAAGACATTGTAAATAATGAAGGAAAATATATTATTGATTAATAAATACTTTAAACATCTTTTTTATTGATTTTGAAACCACCTTTAAATTTATTATTATTTAGTTGTTTTATTTGATTTTTGCACGCAAATATTCATTGGATTTAATTTAGGTGTTGTGAAGGGTCTTTTAAAAGTGACGCCTAGATGGCAGTAGTGAATAATTACTATACGGTACAATTTCTTATATCATCTTCGACATTTAACAAGTCGACAAATGTACAATTTTAACCGGAAAATACGTTAAAATGATTGAAACTTATTATGAAAATGGTCGATCTTTAGGTCGATCAACATACCGGAGAATTCGTAATTTTTTTTGTGGAAATATTCATCCCCATGAATCGACAATTCAAAGTTTGGCGAAAAAACGTCGAGAAAATGGTTCTGTTGAGGCTAGAAAAATTACTGGAAGACCACAGACAGGATGTTCTGTTGAGAATCTTACTGCTGTGCTGCTGTAGCGCAAAGTGTTGCTGAACAACCTCGAATCGATATTGCGACGTTCTCAACAATTAGGTATACGATAATCTACTGTTTGGCTTATTTTACCTATGAATGTACTAAGCTAAATGATGTAATTTTTCACATATAATTGGTAAGAGCCTCATTTTGAATAAAAATAGTGAAACCTGAAATAATTTAAATGTTTACATCTTTTATTTTAAAGACCATTTATATTCTGAAATACCATTTATATGTACGCTCAGATCCGCAAGTTCTACCCAAAACAACATCTTCCTATTAACTATTCTCTCCCTTGATATGCTACGATCCATATGCCGATGACTTGGTGCTACTCGTTTCAAGACCCTTCACCTCAGTCATGGTCCAAATTTAGGAAAGAGAGTTAGCTGCTCTCAGTCGATGGGCTGCCAGTTGTGATCTAGAGTCAACCCTGATGCTATTTGCTAGAAAATACAAGATTAGATTAAACAACCAGACTAATAGACTTTCTAGATTAAACAACCAGTTTTGCAAACTCTCGTCGGAAGTCAAGTATCTTGGTGTAATACTTTACCCCAAGCTCCATTGGAAGGTGCACATCGAGCTAAGTACTGCTGCAAATTTATGTGTCGTACTCTGGATATACAATTTAATGATTCTGCCAATTTCGACATATGACCGCAATTGGATTGAAGGAGGTTGGTCTCTGGGGATCTTCTGTCCTACACTGGTATCACTTCGAGGAAGATTTCTCTTTCGTTCTCTGTACTTTGTACGGATATCTTCGTCCACAAACAGGGTTTTGTTGGTTGTGCTAGGTCTATTTTTCCAAGCAGTCTGGCTCAAAGGTCGAGAGAGTCTGCACGGATATAGGTGCCTGTGTTTGCACCGACGGCTCCAAGATGGAATCCGTGAGTTAGAGCGTGAGTTTTTCTTTAATCAGCCAAAATTTCTGTCTCCTTTAAATTGCCAAAAACTAGTAATGTTCTTCGAGCAGAAGTCTTCGCGATCCTGCAGGCACTCAAAATGCTTAGGGATCGCTGTTGGAAGGGGACATAAATAACTTTTCTGATAAGCTGAGATAAAGGCCTTATCCCAGATTTCTTCTGATAAACTCCTGTAGGGAGGAGATCGTACGTCTCGAACAGGTAGAAAATATGTCTCTTATCTGGGTACCAAAGCATAGGAACATAAAGGGAAATGAAATTAGCTTGCCATCTCAGATATCGGTGGCGCCTTGACCGTTGTTAAAGAGAAAACTGCACAATTTCTTTTTTAAACAGATTAAGCTATCTCAAAAACCCTTTGGCCTCAGTACGACAGAAGCAACGCTTAAAGTGCTGGGAATTCCCTGCCATTCAATTTCCAACTCATAGCTGTGATCACCGATCACTGGGTGAACGAGACTCCTTCGCAGAAGCTTGGACTTCCGTACAACCCCTGTTCTAGAAAGAGACACTTTCTATGCAAATGTCCGGATCTGGTGGTTTGGTGACTGTAAGTTCTTTAGTGTGCCTTTTGAGGCAGCTCTTCAGCCTAGACCTCTTTTCTCTCCTCCACTACATCAAAAGGAATGGACGGCCATAGATGATTTTTCTTCCTTTAAGTTTTGTAATTTTTCCCAGTTAGTGGGCTACATTATGCTATCAAACCGGCGCTATATTGCTACATGTAGTGTGCTCTTGCCATCTAACCCACCTGTCATTGTATATAAAGTGGCGCAAAATTAATCACCCTATCGGAAGATTCATAATTTTTGCAAAAGCGCAGGAAAATTTTTAAATTATTTGTTTTTATTGGAGGCCTTAGGATAGTGCAGTCTGTCAACCCAATTTTCTATTCTATTTGATTCAACTGTCGGGTTAACTCTGAATAGCGCTACGAAGAAAAAAAATGTCTAGTGAAGTGAAATCGTCTATCATACGCTTCATAAGAGAATCTAATTGGCTCCATGAACACTAACAGTAAGGGTTCCGTTTTACACAGTGGCATCACAACGGACCGACATGGTCTAAGTGAGTTTGGCTCCTCCAAGCCGACTGCCAGAAAAACCTAACCTAACCTAAGTGAAATCGCAGCTTTAAGCCGTTCAATTAACATCACATTTCTGTTGATTATGCGATTTTCGAGCATTCGGATGCTCGCATGTAACGTTATTTGTCGTCTAAGTTAGTGCTTTCAGTTTGGGAAAATAAAAAAAACATGTCGCCCTAACGTTCACCACTAACTACAACGGCGGCTTTGTTTTAATTTTTGTAAAAAATCTTCAAACGAGCCTCGGTGTAGATCTACCTGAAACAATCACTCGCTGTGGGCGTATTGGCTTTCACATGATTTTTATGTGGATATTCTGATCGCCAATAAGTCAATTAAATTTTTTCTTTTACATAGCTGCCAGTGTGCCAATGATTTTTCTGAAAAAATAATTTTTTGGTAGCGATTATGTAAAAAAATGTTACGTATTTTTCAAGCTTTTAACTGGCATCAACAAATTGTATAAATAAGACAAAGCTTTATATGTCTACATTTGCCATTGTCGAAAGAGAATTATTTAAATCAAAAAATTCGACATCATCTGCTTCTAAGTCCAACTAATACGCACTTTTGAATTTACTTGCATGACTGCGTGACAAAGAAGTCTCTCAGACAACCTTGGCAACTTCATTACAATCGCAAATACCAGCCAAAGCAGGCGAAATGGAGCTCATCAAAAGAGCAGATCAAAAAAGTCGTCGTCAAGTCGATAATAAAAAATGCAAACACTGACAAAGTAAAGACAAAAAATTAATACCACTAAACAAAGAGAAAAAAAAACAAAAACAAAATTGGAAATTGTGTACGAGAGCAAACACTTTGTGGGCGCCGTTATCGCGAAAATTGTGTGTGACAAAAGAAAAATCGAACATAAATTGTATTGGCAATTTGCAGGAAAATTCACAAAGCCAGCGTAAGCTGTTCTGCCGCCTCTCCACCCACAACTCGTGGCTGTTTGTTTGCATATTCATTCAATATTTCCTCTTTTTGCATACTCGTATGGATGTGGGCCGCTTATATGTTACAAGGCAAACACAGTGTATTCGGCGGTTATTACAGCCACATGCACACACACACACACATATACATACATATAGTTATGAAGCTATCAACATTGCGTGGAGTTGGGTGATAAGCTTTGGGGGTGTATGGTAGTGTATGTGTTTTCAAATAACTTTCCACAATTTACGAGTATTGGTTCACATTTTTTTTGTTTCTAAATTTTAACTTTGTTTAGGCGTAGTACTCAGCGACTGCAAAAAAACAAAAATTCATCGAACGCTGAAATGAAGATGATCAATTTGTGCTCTTGTGGATGCGATTACAATGGATTTTCGTTTTATAATTTTCATATTTCAAGCAATAATATTTACATGCAATTAACCTATACGAGGGTGACTTGTGGCAATTTTTTCTTCAGTATACAAAACTCTGTCGACTTCTCTTTCAGAACGAAGTAAGGCACAAAATTGCCCCTCATAAATTGAAAGCGGGATTTTTCCATGTGTGTAAATGTGTATTGCACATATGTATGTATGTATGCCGGTGTCTATGTATGTATGTATGCACACGTATATTCATCATGCGCAAAACAAAATTTTTATATTCCCAATTTTTAAGAAAGTATGAGCTTATTTCATTGACTTTATTACACAGTGAGTTACAAAATTGTTAATCGCTGTAATCGCTTTTTCATACTAATGCGCCCATTTTTATTTTAAAATATTATATATAATATAATAATACTAAACACTCGAATAAAATATGTCATAACTTATAAAGGGCACAAATAAAACGATTTTCAACTAAACTCACTTTTTTATATTTTTAAATCCATTACTTTATTGTAATCTGGTTTTTAAACATTACGTAATATTTTTACTAAAATCTATTTAATTCAGTTAAGAGAAAATTATCTATAGAATACACCCAGTGGTGCATCGATTTACTAATTTTAAGATACATACTAATTTAGCCTATTTTTATCTATCAGGCATTTGGCAAATTTTCTCTTAAGTCTCGTGAAGGTTATGCGATTTGAAATTATTTCGAGTGCGGTTGGAGTCCCCTATTGTGTGATATGGCATATTTCCTTTTTTCTTCAATTATTGTGGATACTTTGAGTTCAAGGTGAGTTTGTGCATTTGTGATATAATAACAGGCGTTTGTGATCAATCGGAGGGGTTTCAACTGGAATCTTTGAAGTATTTCGGTGTTGGAGTTAGCTGAAGTGACATACTGTGGGCAAAAAGTAAGGTGAATTTTGTTGTAAAATGAAAAATCTTTATTTATTCTTGTAAATCAATTTCATCCCCTTCAAAATAATCCCCTCTCGATCAAATACACTTATGCCAACGATTTTTCCAATCCCCGAAACATGTCAAATAGTCCATTTCCGGTATAGCCATCAGCACCTTCTTCGATTCAGCTTTTATCTCCTCAATCGACTCGAAACGCGTTCCCCGGAGTGGTCTCTTGAGTTTTGGGAATAGCCAGAACTCACACGGAGCCAAATCAGGCGAATACGGTGGTTGCGGAACGATATGCGTGGAATTTTTGGCGAAATGGTCACGAAGAACGAGTGCAGTGTGAGACGGTGCATTATCGTGATGCAAAAACCAAGAGTTGTTGCCCCATAATTCTGGTCTTTTTAGACGAATTGCTTCACGTAAACAACGCATTACGCTCAAATAATATTCCTTATTAACAGTTTGGCCAGGTGGAAGGAATTCATAGTGCACCACACCACGAAAATCGAAAAAAACTGTCATCATGACCTTTATTTTTGAACGACTTTGACGTGCTCTTTTCGGTCTGGCCTCGCCTTTAGCACGATATTCGCGATATCAAGTCCTTTCTGGAGTTTTTGGGAAACCACCTGGGGGTGGTAGTCAATTGTGAGTACGACAGGTTTAGCCGTGAACGTTCCAAATATGGTTTCTTTAGACAGATCTTCGCCTTGTTTGACAAAGAAATATTGATTTTCGAGGTAGCACTTGATAAATATGTAATAGTTTATTGGTAGAGTGTCTTTTATTTTGTAGAAGAAGGCATCGAGACAAACGCGGTCAAAGGCTTGCGATGTATAGAGATAAGCCGCTGTGCAATATTGTTGTTTTGTTCAATACTTTATAAGTCTATGAACTAATTCGATGGCAATGTGTTTTTTCGTGAAACCGAATTGATGATTATATTTCGGTCTTTAATTATAGGCATCATCCCTTTGACAAAAAGGAAATCTATTACTTTAGAGGTAATAAGCAATAGGCTGATGGGCCGATGTGACTTGACTTATTCAGCGCTTTTTCCTGGTTCGAAGATCATTTTTACTTGAGCTACTTTCCATACCAGATATTGTAATAGAATTATATATTGGAAAGGAAAGTGAGCTCTTCTTCTGGGAGTTGTTTCAAATCTTCTTCTTTTATGAGGTCATATACAGAAGCCTTTCTCTGATAAGTTTTTCTTTTTTTTATCACTGCTTTAACTTAATTTATCGAGAATGTTTTCATGAGTTGGTTCAACTGGTACGTGTGTTCCATGGAATATTTTATTCTTTGAGAAATGCTTTGAGAGGATTAGATTTTGTGGGGGCAGAACACTCGGCTTAAGAGGCACTTACACCCTTTTTGGGTGTTTTGCCGAGCTCTTTCTGCTATTTGTGGTGTGCGTCCTGATGTTGTTTCACAATTAGAGGGACCTACTATTTTAAGCCGACTCCAAATGGCAGATATTATTTGTTATGAGCTGCTTTTTCATGTCAGAAATACACTCGGAGGTTTGCCATTGCCTGTGAAGAGGCGAAAGCTATTAGAAAAAACTCTTTTTTTCATTTTGCTGTTTCACCGAGATTCAAACCTACGTTCTTCGAATTCCGAATGGTAGTAAGCACCAACCCATTTGGCTGCGGCGGACACAGCCTTTTGGCTGACTTATGTGTTATAATTTGGGTCGCATATATTGAGAATTGAAGAACTTGTTTCTATTTGCCTCCACTATTACTTAGATAAAAAAAACAATATTTGTGGATTGCAGAAAAGTAATGAGTCGCTACCAACCCGTCTTTCCCTATCCAAATGCTTCGAGTTTAAACAAGTTCAGTACATTTTTCGATAAGTGGCTCCTAAAGCTCTTCCAAGTTGGTAGGTATAGTTTTTTAAGTTTCGGACTTTCTTTCTCAGTATATTACACAAATTCTCATTCGGATGATAAACGTATGATAAATAAGAAATATCATTGCTTTGAGGCCATTTCATGCTAACCTTAGGTGTAACCTGTAGCTCAAGGTTCATACCGATATGTTTACTGGCTTGGGAGGTACAATTCTTTTAGGATTTCAATATAATTTTCTGCTCCCGTGGTATCATCACTTTTGCATAGTATTGCCAATTTATTACCCTAAAAATATCTCGACATCCTGAGAAATCCTCCAGCGAACTGCATGGTTTGCTGAATATTTTGTTTCGTAATGCTGATTTTTTATAAGTTGATATACGTATATGTGTGTGGCTGCGTACTGCTGAGCCACGCTAGTATAGTGAGTATTGTAGTATGTATACTACACTGCCTATTACTTGCTTTGGTGTTTAGTTCAAGCGTCATACGTATGTATGTTGTACGTATGTGTGCGCGCCTGCGTATTACGGAGCCACGGTGAGCGAGAAGGCATTATGTATACCTATACTACACTACCTAATACTTGCTTAGACCAAGCGTTCTACGAATGTTTGTGTGTATGTTAGTACGTCTGTGTAATATACGCGTTACGACACTCATAATAGCAACCGCGTGACTAATGTGTTTTAAGTCTTTGGACTTAAATTGAAACACTAAAGTTAATTTTTTTTCACAGTTATATTTTTAAACAAATTCAACCTTCTTGGTTGCTGTGAATACTAATTAGTTTTAAGTCTTTGGACTTAATTAAAACACCAAAGGTTAATTTGTTACACAGTTTGTATTTTTAAACAAATTCAACCTTCTTGGTTGCTGTGAATATACAGACTAACTTCAAATAATTTCCTTAATTCTAATAACACCTGTTTTGCGCTCACTTTATGCAGTACTTTATGCTTATTGACAGCATAACTGCATTGAGCGAAAAACGTGTCGGTGTAATATTGCATACTAAGCAAATCTTTTGGTGGGAACCTTTACTTGTGAAATCTTAGTATTTTAGCATTTAAATAGTTTGGTGTATGATTCCAATTTCATTAAATGTAAGACAAAACTCTCACAACTCAAAAAAGAGAAATAAATAGATAGGGTGGCGGAGTGATGGGACGTAACTCGTGTGCTGTATTGCGTCCGTATTTTTATATTCGTAAATATTTTCATTTTTAAATATTTACCGCAATTATGCCGAAAAATAATGCAGAAAAGTGTCGTGAATATCGACAGAAAAAACAACATCGAAACCAAAGCATTTGTATCATATTTTAGCTATCATAAGCCACTCGTATCATTTGTTGAAATTGAAAACATTGAGGATGAATAATAATAAAATGAAGAAAATAAACTATAAATAAAACTTTATAGAAATATTATAATGAACCTATAATTATCCCGCTCCTAATGCTGCTTTCGTCTCATTCTTTCTCAGTTTGTTTTACGGAAGGTTTCACTTCTATCGCGTCTAACCGTTAGACTGGTATTTTTTTTCACACCATGACTAAGCACGACCATGTGAGCTCAATATACTAATTTTTGATTCATACAGCCAAGTAAAAAAAAGGCTACTTGGCAAATTTCAGGCTGATATCGCCGCTTGACTTAAGAAATTCGGCTTTTGCCTTCATACCCGCTTTCTTTAGATATTTGCACACTAACTGGCGGAAAATATTTCTTCTGAGAGCATGTGATATCTTCTTATGGGCTTCTACGCCATTATCCAGGGCTCCGGATCAATCATTTTGTGTTTGGGTATAACTGCTGTGGATGGTCGTCTTTTCACTATCTCGACACTACTTCGAATTTCACATGCGGCTCGAGTTTTGGACGAAACAATTATAGAGACATTGCATTTTCTCCCATTATATGCAACCGCTTTTCCCTTCCTCACTTCTTTCCCAATAGCTCTGTATTTTGCCCCAGTTATATAACTAGTAGAAGTTCCACACAGAAGATCGTAACACCAACAGTGGCTTGATCAATTTGTCCAATATCTCTGAAGGTCTTATAATAAGTCAGGGATCTCTTTTCTCTCTCTTAAAATTCTGACTGCATCACGTTACTTGTATTTGTTTTCGTGGCGTATCAATTTTTGTACCCGCAACTGTATATGGTTGTATGTATTTATGAAGTCATGAGTGAGACCTGATATGTGTTTGAGGTAGTAAATTCATTGGCTGTTTCATAGGCCACCAATTTGTGGCTCCTTTGTTGCCTGTCATAAAATTTAGGATGACTAAAAAAATTTCGAGTGGGCATAAAAACAGCCGTATAAAGGCAAGGATGAAAGAGATGTTGCTCAAAATTGACAAAACATCACAAAGCAAATCGATGTAACCACATGGAAGTGCTATCTCATAAAAAATGCGATACTCATGTTTGTTTTTCGTCTCACCTAAAAGGAGAAGAGCAAAATATGAAAAAATAGGAAAAAA
>JAYXIM010056250.1:0-26815 GCA_037575425.1 Anastrepha fraterculus | reverse complement strand
AATGACTTCCCAAATATTCCTCAATGAGATGGTTAATCCGAAATGATAAAAAACGCGGAATCTTAATTTCAGAACTGATGGTTTATTTAACATTAGAAAATATACTTCCTTGTGTTTGCTGGATATATTTATGAGTAGGCCGCAAACAAATTGAGTAAAAGCGGAATATTAACTGAGTGAAGGTGAAATAAGAAACAGCAGTTAAATATATGCGAAAGAAAAGTGAGCGTGAAAGAAAAATTGTTGGAAAGTTTTATGAAAAAAATTAAAATGAAATGATGACAATGGCGAAAGTAAAATGCAGCAGGAGTGAACCAATAAGAAACCTTATATGTATATGAAGAAAAAACTAAGTTAGAAATAGTTTTTTTTTTTTTTTTTCCCTCTGGAAAACAAAAACTTAATGTGAAAATTTGGAAAAGGTCAAAGCGCTGAAAGAAAGCTCTTGATAAAAACCATCTGCCGTTCAGAGGCGGATCCGTCCGTTTGAAGAAATGGAAATATTTCAATCAGTTTCTCGAGCTGTCCAAAGTTGAGTGGCGCAGGTATGGGAATGTTGACAAATTACAACTGCAATGCATTTAAAAAATGTTTAAGCTCCCAGCTGTTCGCCTACTTATGCTTTTTATTTATTGTAGAAACAGGTATCCAGTACGGTCGCATTTACACGCTTGCATTACACTTAATTTATATCCAAAAACAATATTTCGAAATGAAAACTTGAGGCTCCTACGCATCCTAACCAAAATAGGTTTAAAAATAATTATTGTCTGGGCAAAGGGTTAAAGTCAATTCGGATAGGCTTATAATTCTACATGGGCCGAAACGGTGTTAGAAAAAAGCAAGTGGGCAGAAAAAAAAGAAAAATATTTTTAAATTGTATTAACACTAACATTCCACTATGTGGAAGAGAGCACTAAACAGTACGTACAGAATATATAAAGAATTGGACCATAGTGCAGGTCAAAGTTATGTTAAAGATAACATAGACAAATTTAAAATTTCATGAATTTTAATAATAAGTAAACAACAATTAAAACTGCTATTTATGTAACTCAAATGAGAAGGAAACAAGACAACATGCTCTTAGATGCCGCCCAACAATAAAACTACTTTCTTTCTAAAAAGTTCACGCTCTAAATAGAGAAAATTACTCAATTCTATTAGTGGTGCTTCAAAGTACAGACAGTTTTTATAGATAAATAATATTTCCGGCAAACGTTCTTTAAAGTCATTTTAATTTAAATGAGGTAAAAAATATTGCAAACACTTTTGTACGATTTTTGTGAAAAATAAATGAATTTAATCTTCTCGCAAGGGAGCAGAGGTCGCGGTCGACCAAAAAACACTTGGAGAAAGTCGATGCTGTGCGAAGTAGCAGATGCCGACATCTCATGGGACGGTGCAAAAACAACAGCACAGAACCGTGTACGATGGCAGAGTCTGGTCAAGGCCCTATGCTTACGAGAGGAGTGAACAAGGAAAAAAAATCGAATCTTAATATTTTTATGCCTTTACAGCGTTAGTGTATTTAGAGCAAAGAGTTTCAGTTTTCTGTTCAGGTTTTTCAAAATTGTCGTACGCCTTCCAAGCTTACTTCAGTTAATCGAGTGAAACTTCCACTAAAATATAAATAATTTTATTTACTTTACATAAAATTTCCTGTCGTGAAAGTTTACTTCGGAAGAAAAACCTGTCCGTGAAGTTCATAGAGCACTCGCGCATCGTCCCTTATATTTTTCGAAATGAGGAAAGAACTTCCATTATGGAGAACGATGGGCGTTATCGAGCCATGCTGCCTGAATTTCTGTTTCCAAAAATCAATCAGCTAAACATCGACGACATTTGCTTCCAACAAGGCGGCGCAAATTGCCATACAGCGCGCTCAACAATCGATTTATTGCAATATTCAAGCCACCACTGACGCCACACGGCCCGATTTATGGGAAAAAGTAGTCAAAAATTAAACTGATCGGATGGGCCCTGTAATTCGCAGCCACGGCGGATACATGCCGGATATGATAATCAAAAAATAATTGCCATGAAATTGTATTATAATATGGTAGAATAAGATTTATTTATTAAATATTTTACACAAATTTAGTCCAACAATATTTCTGTTTTTTATTATGGGAATAAGTTTCCGTCCTTTCTTAGCCAAAGTTACGAACTCTTTAAACAACTAAATAATACGTGATATCATATGACGTGTGTGCCATTTGAAGCTACAAATTTACTTCATCTTTCAGGCAGCATACAGATTCCTCTGACGAAGAATTCGAGCTCTTTTGACTTGATCCATTCATTGAGTCAGTTTGCGATGCTCTCGTAAGCAGTGAAACGCTCTCCAAACAGATGGTAATCCGATGGTACAATGTCGGGGAAATACGGCGGGTAGGACAAGATTTCCCAATTTAGTCCCTCTAAATATTTCTGGACCAATTTAGTAACGTGTGGCCTGGAATTACCATGCAGCAAAATCAGTTGGTCATGCTTACCGCCCCATTCCGCTTTTCTTTGAGAGCTCGATTCAAACACATTAGCTGCAGTCGGTAATGATCGCCAGTGATGGTTTCAGATGGTTTAGGGAGTTCATAAAAGATAACACCCTTCTGATCCCACCAGATGCACAACATAACCTTTGAAGCATACATATTTTTTTTCGCTATCGATGGACCTGGTTTTGCTGCATATTTCTTTAAAAGGTAATAATGAGGCATGACTTCCCTGCAAATGCTGTCTTTCGGCACGAACGTAGACATTTTTGATGCCAGATAAAAAAGGATCTTTACGCTTCAAACGAATGCGAATTACTGCAATCGGGATCTCAGATATACACCTTCAAAATACCAGTGTATTTCTAGAGCCAACACAAAAATAGTATCAGCAGCCACACCTCTTTTACAAGTGCGGAAACTTGTTCCCATACCCAATATTATCATTTTAAGTTCTCAAGCTATGAAAAAGGACCCGATATAAAAAATAATGTTCCAAGAACTAGGCTGAGAGATGCCTCCTTTGTATTTCAAAAAGCTCCTCTTTTCACACATATATAAAAATACGCTCTAGTGATAGGCAGTTCAACTGAATTTATCAACTCAAAATGAACTTGGCTCATTAGAGCGTTAAACATGCAAATAAGAGTTTAACTTTATGCCGACAATTGGGTCTGTAAATTCAATTCAATGAATATCAAATTATTATCCAGCATCAAATAATTATGGCACAATTTATGATTTCCGCAATTTTGCAAATCACTTAAAAGTTTTCTAGAGTTTGTGCTTCAATAAATAATGAACAAAACCCTGGCAACGACTGCCCACTTCAAAAGGAACACAGTTGACTCTTGCCAACCTATACAGACACACATACATATGGCACAATTAAAAGTACTTGTAGAAGTTTGCAATCAGCAACACTTTCGATACAGCTCAATAGTTGGTTAAGTTTGCAATCAAGTGAGAATATTCAGATTTTTCTATAATAGCTCGATTTGAGCAGCTATTTTTGCTAAGCGCTGCGTTCGCTTCATCGCTTACGATCAACTGCCGCTTGCCTGCTTCTAAACTACTTAGGTAGAAATGGAAAATGTTGTTAGTTTCGCTGTGTTTACATTTTTATGGTACGTGGCAAGAAACCTAGTAGTTGCTTTATTACTTTCTTCGAGCACCTGCAAGCATTTGCTCCTTACTCTACCCTACGGCTGGTGAGGATTGTCATACTTGCAACGGCATTTGCCCATTATTGCGCTGTAATAACAGGTACTGGGCGGTACTCTAGTGAAATCATTAGTCGTGGTTTGAAGTGGTTGAGTAGAACCTTTTTTTTTTGTTTTTTTCGTGTTTTATTGATTTTGATTTTAGGTTAGCTGTAACTCTACAACTGTCGCTGAATCAGAGTTTTCTGCTGTTTTTTGTGTTTTCCGCTTGTCGATTGCATATTTCTCGGTTGAGCTGAGGTGGAGTCAGCGAAAAATTACAACCACTACAAGTTGTAATGATTTCCACTTGTCGTTGCAACATTTTGCTGCATACTTACACTGTTACAGAGCTCATGTCAATAACGGCACAACCTCACACGCACACACCTATACCCGCGTGCATTGCAAATATTCTGCCAGACTCTACTTGATTTGACTTTAACTTTTGCTATTTCTTTTTCTTGCTGCTCTCTTCCTTTGCCTTTATTTACCCAGTACTCTGCCATCACCTTCGGCTTATCTACAAATTACACTGCTGCTATGGCTGTTATTGCTGCTTTGTAGTGAATTTTTATGGTTAGCCGGAAGGCTGTGTATGCGTTGGTGGGTTGGTGGGTTGGTGAAGCACATTTCTACTACGGCTGTCTGCAATAATTTCGATTTATATGAAAATATGCCAAACGATGAAGCAGAGCATTTTCTGCAATTCTCCACAATATTTTTTCTCATGTTTATTTTAATTTTTATGCTGACTCTCATTAGTTGGCGAGTGTCCTGCCTGCTGCAAAGATTCCCAACATCGTTTGGCTATTAAATAAACATTCCGTTCACAAAGGTTGACTGTAGCATGAAATGATAAAATTTTGATTGAAAAGTCATTGAAGGCTGCTGTGAGTGCGGACGCGAGAAGGAGCAAGCCCCAGAGAGGTAAAAATAACTGGAAAAAAACAATGTGAAATAACATTTGTAACTTCTGAAAGTTGATTTAATTTGCAGAAAATTGTCAGTTGCACAATTTCGATTTAGTACCATTGATAAATTAAATTATTCGGCTGTGACACATATTCCCGCCTCTCCCCTATACATATTTTATGCCGTAATTCTTTTTTTACACTCTTTCTGCGTCGAATCGGGGTCCACTATAGAAGCATAGCAGCAAACTTTTACTTTGCCGGTTGTACGCGTCGTATGACTGATGGGTTCTTGTTTTTTATCATCGCTTGTGCTTTGTTTCTTTGTTTTTTGCTCTCTGTCTTTTGGCAACAGCGCTTAGCTCATTCGCTAATGCACGCACATTAAATTTACTTTTACGATACCGATTTTTATGCGTTTCTTACAAGCTCGTTAGATATGGGTGTGTGTGTGTGTGTGCGTGTTTGGTTGCTCATCCATTTTGGCTTAGTAATGAGCTCAGCTGCTTTTAATGATTTGTTGCAGTAATGGAAAAGAAAGCAATCGCTTAATTGGAAGTGTGTGTATGCAAATAATTGAGTGATTGATTTTGAAATGTATGTATATATATAAATATATTTAAAATTAAAAAATTTGAAGAGAAAGTCATAAAGAGAGCGACATTAGGAGCGGTTATATAAAAATATTTGCTTACTGCTGTGCGTTTTTATGCTTACTTTTTCGTTCATTAATATGAGGAGGGCTATTTTAAGGTATACAAGTGTTGTTTAGAGGTAGTAGTATTTGTTGCAAATAAAAGTAAAATATACAAAATTTTGATAATTACTTATTCTAGTACACAAAAAACAAAATAAAAAATATTTACAATAATTTAACAACAATGGCAAAACAATTCTCGGGTTTTCGGTCTCTAAACCAGTTAAACTCCTTGATTTTTTTTATTAGACAATCTTTTATTACGTAATCTCTGCACAAAAGGCATAATTAATTAAACCCAAAAGTTCATCGCAATGGTCATTTTCCACTTGGAGAATCTCAATCCGTTGTGAATAATTAACCCTCCGTTGTACACCCGGTTCTGACTACACCTTTTTTGACTGTGTACGTGAATTTAATATATTTCTTTTATAGCTAACGCCTTGCACTTCTAGGTAGCTTCGTAAAATTGAATGAATGAATGAATACAACGTATTGATACAACTAGACGTATGAATACAACTATTTTAACAGGTTCCTCGAACAGGACGAAAAAAAGGATGGAAAAAGTTGCACCTTTGATTGTACACCTCGGGTCTGGCTGCACTCCTATACAAAATGTATAGAAACATATGTGATATGACCATTTTACCTGCATTATTTTCTTTTTCTTGCTAAATCTAGATTTAGACTATCTTTTACGACCATTTAGCTCATTCATTATCAATTCGGAAACAAATCGATATGCAAGAAAGGCCATTCAAAAATGGAATGATTCATCCTGATTCAAAACAAAGATTTTGGATTGATTTGACTAGCAGTGAGCTTGATGCATTAATTGGTGTTCTTTTGGCCATGTATTCGTTTTGATAACAGTCGAACCTGTGAATATCGCCAAAGAACCGATAAAGCTGCGCCCATTCGTGATTTATGGAATATCTTGAAGGAAAACCTCAAAGATAATTTTGACCCGCGTGAAAATATTACTATCGATGAGCAACTATTTCCGTATCGAGGCCGAACGAAATTCACGCAATATATTCCATCAAAACCGGCGAAATACGGCATAAAAATCTGGTGGGCATGTGACTCCAAAACAAAATATCCATTGCAAGGAAAGTTGTATTGTGGCCGAACAGAAGGAGAAGAGCGTGAAGTTTATCAAGGGGAAAATGTGGTGCTACAATTATCCAACCGATATGTAAACAGCAGCCGTACAATAATAGCCGATAATTTTTTCGTCACATTGAATGGCGCTAAGCGTCTCGCTGCTATAGGACTCGCATTAGTTGGCACCATACGATCCAAAAAACGTTGTCTCCCACCAGATATGAAAAAGAATACTATTCTCTACCAGTGCTTTCGTCATTATTTGGTTTTCATGAAAACCTTGTTTCAATTAGCAGCTATGTGCCAAAGAAGAATAAGGCGGTCAATTTACACTGTTCATTATACTAAAGAGTGTGAAGGCGAGGCAAAAAAACCATCGGCTATTTTATATTATAATGCACATAAAGCTTGCGTCGATTGTATGGATCAAATGGTCACACATTTCACATCAAAACGGCCAACAAGTCGATGGACCTTTGCTTTCTTTTGCAACATGTTGGATGTCATGGCATTGGCAGCATTTCGTATTTGCAAGGAAGTCGATGGGCTTAGAAAAAGTGCTGCTGGGCGCCATTTTTTTGACGACTTTATCGAATACATTGGTGGTTGAAAACATCGAAAATCGTATGAATAATCAAAGCATTATTTCTCAATTTACTACTCGCTTGGCTATGCAATCATTTTTCAAAAAAAAATAAATATCCCTGTGTATATCGTAGTTAATCAACCAACCGGTGCCGATACACTCGCAGCGAGAAGAGATTGTCTTCTTTACAAGGGGGCCGTAAAGTTCGTCGAAAACTCGTTTTTATTGTACTGCATGCATGAATTCAGTATGTCGACAGCACTCAAAAGCCTCATATACATGTTTTGCTTGCGTTCCCCCGAACCCATAGTAAAGATCAGTTCATATTTCATCATAAAGTCATAATTTTTAAATGAACCCGAAATTTTGACCAGTCTAGCTCCCACGACAGTCTGTTCCACATAACCGGAACGACCCGGATTTATGTTCGGCCAAGGACGGTCACTTCAGTAGCATTCCCCGTATATATGAAAAACGTTTATGCTGCTACAGCAACAACAACCAGTCTAGCTCCTTATATATCTTACTAGTACTTTCGGGATCCCAGTGGTCCAAAGATCGAAAATTTAGGGAATTTTCAAGAATTTTTTTTTTATAATAGAAAAAATGAAATACGATATATACATTTTTTAGGCTTTTTATTTAACTTCTTTTACATACAAAAATGAAAAAAAAATTTTTGCAATCAATTTTTTTTTAGTGAATGGTTTTTTTAATTTTAATAATTTTAAAAATGGCGCTGAAGTTGAAAAAAAAATTTTCAATTATTATTTTTTTTAAATTTTAATAAGTTTAAAAACTGGTCCTGGACGGTGTTGTCCATTTTGGTTCTTTTCTTTATCTAAAACACAAAAGCCAAGAAAATTATTAATCAGTATGACTCTAGCTTTGTCCCGCCACTAGAGTAAAAACAAATATGACAAAACGGCGCGGTTTGAATTTGACACTCTAAAAATCGGGGTTTTTTACAGTTTTTTAATCAAAAAATACCAAATATTTGAATTAATAATATGATTCTAGTACGGGTGATAGCCATTGATGTTGTGAACAACATATTAAAATTTCAGACGATTCGGTTGAATAGGTTTTTTTTTTGAGAACACCAGGCCTTAATCGGCCGTCGTTTCGAGATAAATGAGTTTAAAGTTTGAGGTACAGGAGCGCGCGGACCGCTCTCTACCTAGTTCACGGGCTGTAGAAGCTATAATATTGGGAATTTCCGCTTGAGAATTTCACAGTATATTCCTAAGATACTTTGCTTTTGAAATATCGAAAAAACAAAAAATTGATTTGTTTTAATTTCTAGACCACCGGGACCCCTTAAGGCTTTTTGCATGTACACATTCCCCCCTGCCTGCAATTTGGCATCTTCTATCCAGCTTTCGGACTGTATTATATGTTATTTATCCGCCAGATGACATAATTTTTAATTCTAAAGTAAACAGTAAAAAGTAAAGAATAAAAATTTTCTTGCGTGCCGCATTCCAAAAACAGTGTATATGTAGGCAAATGTGATGGTAGCTTCAAAATTCGCTTGACGAAATACTTTTGCACTTCTTCAAACCACCCAAAACCCGACATCTATGCTGCGTATGTCTGTGTTGAACGACAAACGGCAAGAAAAGGTTGTCATTTAGCTTCAATTGAGTTTTCTGTATTTTTTAAGAGACAAGCCTCCGAAGCATTAATACCATTTCTTGCTGCAGCTGTTCTGTTGCCAACAGGTTTTTTTAAATTCATCTGAGGTGTTATAATATTTCCGCTCCTAAGTAAGTATATCGAGACACAGCACGTATTTCCTCTTTTCTACAATACCATTCCTCCTCTTTACTAAGTTTCTCATCCTTTCTGATCAGCATTATTTGTGACTTTGAGCGGTTTACTAGAAAGATTCCATAAGTTGCAAGTTTATCACAGGTGAGTACGACATCTGGTGATGCCCTTAATGCCATTCTGAACTTGTAACATCTAGATCTTCAAATTCGAAAGGAAGCGATGAAGGTGGCGTACAAGCTCAAGTTAAACGGAGTTCGGGGGAAATGAAGAAAGCACTGGCCATTGCCAGTTGTCGGAGCGGTGCACACTGTTGTCGATGTCAGCGGATAATCGCGTGCCTTTCGTTACCTTCGGTAGGAAGTATGATGTTTTGATCCCAGATAGAGATCAATGGATAAGTCCTGAGAAACTACTAACGGGATATCAGGATATCAGCACACTTTCTACACCGACAGCTTCAAAACCAGTGATGGTAGCGGATCTGAATGGTACTTAGACAAGAAGACTAAGTACTTCTATGACACAGGACAGATGGCCACGGTATTCTTCACGGAAGTCTATGCCATCTTGAAAGTGGCATACTGGATAATTGGGAAAAAGTGCATTGGAATTTGTAGTGACAGTCAAGATGCACTGAAACCCCTTACTAAACCACGCTGCTCTTCGTAATTAGTCGGTGAATGTAAGAAAAAACTGAACAGAGTTGTAAAATACAACAAAGTCTCTTATTTGGGTGCCTGGACATTGTGCTATTAGAGGGAATGAGTTGGCTGATAAATTGGCTCTGCAAGTATGCCACTAGGCCCTGAATTTTTTCTAGGTGTCAATTCAGCATGTATCAACTATGGATTGGTGACTTCAAGAAGTCTACCCATAGAGGACGATGGTCTGGGCTGAACTCGTGCAGAGTAGCCAAGTGCTTTGTGAAAGAACCAAACAGGAAAATAGCGACCTTTCTCCTAAAACTCAGCAGAAAGAACTTGAGCGTACTGGTGGGTGTAATCACAAGGCACAATGCCTGTGGTCAGCATATGGCTCCCATGGCGGTCGTCGACAGCCCGATATGCCTATCCTGTCTTGAGGATGACGATACTGCAAAGCATTTTCTCTGTAGCTGTCCGTCGTTTTCCGGACTTAGGATATTGGTTGCTATATACTGAGTATGAATAAAGTTCATACTCTTCCTCTTCTAGATCTCTTGGGATTCATCAATGAATCCAAAAGAATTTTGGAAGAGAGACTTGAAACTAGTTTTTCCATCTTACCACCCCCATCTTATCTCTCTATTCTTTCTACTGAAATCTATCCGGGTGTAGTACAATGGTCTCCTGACTGAGTGCTTGAACTTGTCCAACCCCCTCAAATCTAATCTTATCTAAAAGATGCAATAGCTTTCAAGGTTATTAATCATCTCTTGTAGCTTGCCTTGGTGGTCCGCTAAAAAATGATATTCGCATATATTAAAAGTTTAATATTTTTCCCTTCAACGTTTAATTCTCCTCTAATATTAGCCAAGTAAAGCTGCTCGTCTGCCAACTTGACTGGGCAGAAAACAGCCACTCCTTGCTGCCATATAATTATTTTATTTTGCAAATTTAAAAATGCAGTGTTTCACTGAGTAATGAAGGACGGTGCGCTAAATCTTACTCTCTAGCAAAGTTTGGTCTTTCGGAAGTTGGTTTTTGCACTGAAATTTGCAAACTTTTCATAAAGAAAGCGAACAAAATCTCATATGTCTACAAAGTTTCCTGTCTAATGTTGGTCATTTTCTATAGGAATACTTATTCGTGAGTGCTTGAAGAATAATAAAAATTACAAAAGTTTAAAAAGGTATAGTCTTCACGTGGCCTCGAAGCGACCTAATTCTATAAGAGTGGTGGTGGAGGTGGAGGTTCACATTCAACATCGGAAATTTGAATTTTAACCACCCTTTTTATAAGATAATCAGCTATATACATATATAACCCCCCCTTTTTGGGGGTTTGAGCGAGCTCCTCCTCCTATTTGTGGTGTGCGCCTTGATGTTGTTCCACAAATGGAGGCACCAACAGTTTCAAGCCGACTCCGAACGGCAGATATTTTTTATGAGGAGCTTTTTCAAGGCAGAAATACACTCGGAGGCTTGCCATTGCCTGCCGAGGCGCGACCGCTATTAGAAAAATGTTTTTTTTTTCATTTTGGTGTTTCACCGAGATTGGAACCTACGTTCTCTCTGTGAATTCCGAATGATAATCACGCAAGATAATCAGCTATACTACATTAATCATAAATATTCTGAGCAAAAAGAAGAAGCAAAAATGTAAAAATTGGTTCGAGTATTAAAGTGCTACCATTTTGCCACTTCATTACCGCCATACCAACAAATTCCGTTTGTAAAATCGAAAATCTTTACATCACTTCAGTTAGTCGCCAACAACACACCTTTGTTGTAATAATATTAAATAAAAGAAATGAAGTAAATCCAAAATCGTATTATTCAACATTCCGTTTCTATTGTGGCAAATGCCAAAAGTACAGGCATTCGTACATCGAAGTCAACTATGGCAAATTGTTTCCAGTTACTCAACTCCATAGCCCCGGTATGGGTAGCCGTTGCTAAGCTTCATATAATTTACGAGGGTGTATGTGTGTAAGTACACATGTAACCAAGTCTGCGAACATCATTGTCCTCTAAGCTGGCAATATTAGCTCAATTTCTATTTTTGCACGCATATCCTATTCAGCACCCACAAACAAGAGCGTACAAATACACGTGCGTACTTACCATATGTGTGAATCTTTTTTAGCAGGTCTCAAATGCGTTACTTGCATTGCTTGTGGTATTGATTGCGCAAGTAAAAGGGATATTTAGATTTAGGCAACTTAAAAAAAAATAGTACCGACTCAATGGAAATTTGGCATAACAATTCCAGTCTTTAAAAAGGGAGGCATCAGCCTGCTGTGCTTAAGGTCGAAGTTATTCGGCAAAATTATTGCGAACGAAATAGCAAATAAAAGGAATCAATGAGGAGCAACAAGAGTTTCACAGAAATAGATCGACAATCGATGCTAATTTTAAGGTAAGACAAATTGTTCCGAAAACAATTGAGTTTAATCAAAGCATTCGACAGAGTAAAATTTAGGGAGGTGCTCAAATTACTACAAATGGTAAACATACCTGGAAGTATAGTAGCGCTAATACAGCACTTAAATATAGACAACATAATAGTTATTCGGGTAAATGGCATAAGATTGGATACCATATCAATCACAATGGGTATTTAGCAAGGCGACACCCTAACTAAGCCCAATATTGTTGAAAAATATTACTTATTTATTTATTTATGTAGCCCAGCACAATAGCCACAGGATATATTTCAGTGTTACATCTTACGGGGGAAGTCCATGTAGAAACCTCAAAATCGGTAATTTTTAAAAATATTTTTAAAGGTGATAAAATAATGTAATTATTTTTATAAGCTTTAACACAACTTTATTTAACCTTTCGAGAGTACAAAAAAATTTTGTTTATTTTTTTTCCAAAATGGTGGCTCAGGATCATTTCTTGTCGGCTGCCTACGGCGCGAGGTCCCTAACTGCTCTATTTATTACACTTAATCTATAGATCTGAAACAAAAAAATTAAATTGGTTTTTTTTCATAACATATTAACGGAAAGGATGAACCAATAAAATTAAAAAACAAGTATAAAATGAATTATAAAATAAGCCTTTGAAAAAAAAGTTAGAATTCAGGGCTATTTTATTGACATTTTTAACCCCCAAAAAGGAATTTATCAACGCGAAATATTTGAAAATTTAAGGTTTATCCTTCCGATAGTAATGTACAGAAAGGCCTCACCAAACTTCAAAAAAATCGGTCTATAACTTTTTGAGTTACAAGACGAGCAGTTTTTAAAAATACAGTTTCGAGATAAATGTGTTTAAAGTTTGAGGTACAGGAGCGCACTGACCGCTCTCTACATAGTTAATGGGCTGTAGAAGCTACCGTATAATATTAAAATTTCGCAGTATATTCTCAAGATACTATACTTTCGAAACATCAAAAAAAATCGATTTTTTGAAAATTTTACATGGACTTCCCCCTTAATGGATGAAAAAATGCATACAAAATTAAAAAAATGATACTATTTGAACTTAACATCTATATATTTATGAATAGAAGAATTTAGCAAAGTAAAGTAGGAGACAAATAATTGAATAGTACAAATTATCCTTTACTATGCATAATAAAATATTTAAGTAATGTTATTTTAAGGTGCAAGCTATCTTTAGTAGCCCTGAGTTTAAAGGGCATTTTGTTCTATAGGCGCACAGAATAAAAGAAAAATTGACGTTCAGACAATACAGAAGTGAATTCCAGGGGCAAAAGTTGTTGTAATCATGACGATTGACTAATTTGAAGGCGATTTTTGAGATGCGAATGCTCATCAAACACTATCATTTTGTGAAGCATTATAAGGCACTTGAACTTCAGCATATCGACGAGTGATTTCGAGGTTATCTTGAGAGCCCATATACAAGGTTTTCTGCTATATACAAGGTGAAGTCCAAAATGAACATGACTGAGCTAAAATATGTAGAAACAATAGTAGCTTTGTTCTAATAACTTTGAGCTTATTTATTGAAAATAGTCCCCTCGGCCTCGAGAGGTTTTCGAGAGAGTGTTTCAGGTCATTAATGTCGGTATAAGCATTTTGGATGATCTATATGGACGCAAAACGTTTTCCTTTCATGGCCAAACGCAATATTCCAAATAGGTGGAAGTCACACAGAGCCATATCAGGCGAATGCGGTGAGTGACTGATGGTTAAAATGCCATTTCTAGTCAAAAAATAAGTCACAAGAGTGGATGCATGAGATGGTGCATTATCATGCAATAAGTGCCAGCTTCCTCCTTCGCGGTATTCAGTGCGAATTCGACAAATGCGATACAACAAACGCTTCACAACGCCAAGATAGAAAATTGCATTGACGGTTTGGCCCATTGGCAGGAACTACTTGTGGACAATTCTCTTGGAACCCCTTGAAAACAAATTTACCAACAATTTCGATGGAGTTTTCGGTGATTGGTGATCGGTGATTTTCGGCAGGCCGTATGTTTATTGGCATTTATGGTCTTACAACTACTTCTGAAACGTGTAAACCTCTCATGAACTCTGCCACGAGATAGACAATCATTGCCATACACTTTTTTCATCAATTCAAATGTTTCGGTAAACGTTAAACCGATTTTAAAACAAAATTTGATATTAGCTCTTTTTTCAAAACTACTTTTTGTATCGATGGCACAAAACTCCATTGCATAAAATAGTTGGTTTTAATAATACAAGTTTTCGAACCATGCCCATGTTATAATGCACCACTAGTTATATTATTTATTATTTATTTATTTATATATTTATTATACTAATCACCTACCCTGTCGGAAATCAAAATAGATTAACGAAACCAACGCAAGACTGAGAGGCCCTATGCTCCCGAGTGGATTGAACAAAAAAAAACCGAAAATTAAGTCTTGCCATACTTTTTTCTTGCCTTTTTTGGATTGTGTTTTCAATCGCAAGAAGTCAGTCAAATAAATATGGATTTCAAAGAAACGTTAGGTACCACTCAAATTAGGTGTCACACAATCAAAAGAGGTTCAGGATACTCATAACTCTCCCTAAGGGTAATCTGGGAATACTGACTGGCATTGCGCAATCACTTGCTTAGGATTCGGATATGGTCCACTGACTTCTGGCGTTCCTGCGACCAATCTCCGGAGACTACAACACACTTTTTTCTCGAATGCAGCGCTGTAGCGTGAAGAAGGCTGAGACATCTCGGTCAATTGCAGCCAGGCGAATACGGCAAAGTTTTATAAGAGAACTGGGTTTCGATCAGTTGCAGTGTTGAGTAGAGGACACAAAAGTCTATGAGGTTGAAGTGGAAACCTCAAATCAAACCTATCTATCTGTCTAAATATCTAAGCAGGTAAGTAATATAAATAAATAAAAAATAAATAAATTATTGGCTTCGTGCACTTCTGTTAGGAGTTTGGACGAGCTTAGGGGTCACACAATCAAGATATGCTTAGGAAAGTCATAACTCTCCCTAAGGATTGGATTGAGCAGTAATCTGCATAGGTTTGGGATATGGTCCACTGATTTCTGTCGTTTCTGGGGCCGAGCTTAGGTGGTGTAAATAAAGACGTGATATCTCAAAAAGCAAACATTGAAAATGTGTCTTTTTCATTGTGGAAATTAAAACATATTTGCGTGTTGCGTGAACGCTTTCTAAGCCCCCGTTTCCACCAAAAGCAAACACCGTGTTTGCAGGAGTTGTGTTTGGGAGAACTGTCAACTGTTTCCACCGAAATGTGTTTGCAAAGTGTATGGTCTTTGGTATGGTAAACAGATTTATGATACATTATTTTGCGGCGACAGCACAGCGCGATAGCCCAGCGGCTAGCAATGTGGGCTTCCGATCCGAAATCCTTGGTTCGAATCACAAAAAAATTTTTTTTTTTATACATTTATTTCATTTTGTTTTATGATATGTTTATGAGCAGATTTTTTTCATGGCAGAAATACACTCGGAGGTTTGCCATTGCCTGCCGAGGGGCGACCGCTATTAGAAAAATGTTTTTATTAATTTTGCTTTCACCGAGATTCGAACCAACGACCTCTCTGTGAATTCCGAATGGTGATCACGCACCAACCCACTCGGCTACGGCGGCCGTCAATCAAATAACATATTGACAAATTGCAATCATTGTTGCCATATTTCGATAAGAATGCAATAATAAATGAGGAAAATGAGCCACATTGCCACCACTTAATAATTAAATTAGACGCAAACCCAACAAAACACGCTTTGAATTAGACGCAAACCCACAAAACACGCTTTGAAAAGTGGGTTTAGGTATGGAGTTGTGTTTTAATTTTGTATGGGATTTGACAGGAGTTTTGTTTCGTGTTTGCGCTAAGAACACGATAGCGGCAGAGAACACGATAGCGGCTGCGGTGGAAACTTAGTATAATATTACATAGTCAAACTTCAAAAATGTCAATCGACGAGTCGCGGTTAAAACTTAATCAGAAATTTTAAATAGATTTGATACTTTTATATACACATATACACGTATATGCATGTATTTCGCTTAAATTTTCCTTGAACTTTTATTAATTTTTTTCCACCTTTTTTACTAAAATAAGTTTGCTTGATTTTATTTCTTCTGATATCCAGTTTCATTCTCTCAAGTGTTTATTCATTAGCTCATTCATTCACTGCGCGGCGTATTTTTGTGTATTTGCTTAAAATTAAAATAAAATTTTAAATTATATAATATTACAGGCATGCGTATGAAAACGTCCTTCGAATGTGTTTTTAAATAACGGTGTAATGAAATTACGTACATTTACTGCAGCGCGGCTGAACGTATGCAAGCAGACATTTGCTCGCTGTTCAACAAACTTTCCTGATAAGCTATATATGCACGTATACAGTGCATTAAATAACTAAACGACAGGGATTTATTGAGAATTTTGATATCTATTTTATAAAAATATAATTCAACCTCCTGCATAACACACATAAATCCTAGTGTAGAAATTCAATATTTTTTAATCAAATTTGCAAAATTTCTAATGAGCTTTTTGATGTGAAACTTCTTAGGCGACGATGGAGGAGCGAGAATAAAGAGTAAAATTTCAAGGTCATGCAACGTTTTGGGCATTTTCGTTCCGCAAGAAAGAAAGATGATATAACGTAGAGGAAAAGGAGAGAGAGAGAGAGCTATACCTTATATATATCTTAGACACACTTTAGGCTATTTTTTCTGAGTTTTTCCTTGTGGTTGCTAATTTCTAGTGAGAAATAACACTGCCTACTTTTTGGTGCTTGTTTGCTGGTGCACAATTGCAGGAAATATATTTTTGGTGCCTACTTTTTGGCATTATATTTCCTTGGTGCCTACTTTTTGCGGTGTTTTTTGGTCTCAATTTTGTTGGCGTTTTTTTGTGGTGCCTACGTTTGGCGCTTATTTCCGTTTCCTGGCTAGTGCTTGTGCGTATCTACTATAAGCTATCCATTCCGGCGTCGGATTTATTGGTACTGCTTTGACGTAAACCGTTGCTGCGGTCTTGGAAGCGCTGCGTTTGTGCGGGTGATAAGCGCTCGGAGTAGTGCCCGTTGTTGCCACGGTTTGTGTCCGGCGTTTACCTACACCGGTCGACCCTTCTTCGTGTTTTGTAAATTTTGTCTATTTGTATTCTCTGCAAATGTTGTGAATTTATTTAGATATATATTCTTTCTCTCTCTCTCTCTCTCTCTCTCTCATTCTCTCTCGGGTCCTTCTTTCTTTGTCTGCCTTGAAAGTTGCACTTCTGTTATCTGTACTACGCTACACGCACTTTCTATTTTTTTTGTTTTGTTTTTAATGTTTAGTACGCAGTTTTATAGCCTATTTAATTTTGCTTTAATAAAGTGCATGTTTGAAGAGGATTAAAATCGCGTTGATTTTAGACAATTTTTTTGTTGACGGTCTTGATTGACATTTTTTTATATGGCGGAAAGCACCCAACACTGTAAGCAAAGAAACAAAAAATTGTGAAGAACGAACGATATTTTGTAGGCTCTTGATAGTTGTACTTTGTTATACCAGAATTCTATGGGTTATAAAGCTGCAAGCCCAAAATCTTTCTAAAAATTCTGGTTAAACAGTGTGAAATTTTGTTGGAAAATGTTCAAATTTTCATTAAATTTGCATAGAGTTTGGGACTTGGATTTTTATGGTTTTGTGAGCGTATGAATTACATTTTCATAAAAAATTATTAAAATGCAATCAGTAGCGAATAACTTGCCAGAACTGGTCAATAAGTCCCTACGCTATTTTTTCTATGTGCTATAGTTATCAAACCCACTGTATGTGTATGCGTGTGCGTATTCCAAAAGGTGTGCGAACATGCATATTGATTCACGCACAAGCTGTGCACGCATGTGTGTGCGCCCTTTATGCATACCCATGTGTGCGTAAATTTAATTTTTAAAAGTGCTTCACGAAAGCAGAAAATCAGTAACGATTTTGTCGGCGCCAGCAACTGAACTCATAGGATTTCGAGTCTTATAGTTATTCGTATATTCGAGTACTTGCATGTGTGTATGCAGGATGTACATATGTATGCATATCGCATGAGCTTCTGTACATAAGTGAGTGCAGTACTTGCGTCAATATTTGTTTGTAATTTAGCAATTTCCTGCGAAAATCAAGTATCCGGGATGTAAGATGAAGTGAAGTGAGCTGGTAATGCTCAGCGCGAATTTAAAGCAAAATTTTAAGGGGGAAAATTTAAATATATGTATGTATATGTACATATGCGTATAATTGCGGATCAATTCAGTTGAAAGACTAATTAAGTCGTTATACTGTAAATCATGTTAAATTCTATATTTGATGAGCGGTAAAGCATTAAAATGAGTCAGCTACTGCACTCTGTGCGATTCATTGACCCAAAATAAATCGTTTAATATCTTCTAATTGAACACAAATGATTAAGTAATTAAATAAGGGCTAAGCTTAACTACTCGGATGAAAAACTAAGAGCCAAAACATAAGATACGCACATAAATTTGAGGTTAGTATACCCAAAGAGCTATTAAACTCATGACGGTACGTAAAAATGTCACCGTAGATATTTGGCCAAAGCAAAAAATTTCATACACTGCCTTATGGAAGATGCGGAAATATACTACTCAATTCATTTCAACACTTCAATTGAGAAAAAGTGAAAAATATCCCACTCATTTGCCGAAAGAGGGTCAAGAGCCAAAAATGGGGTTTCTTTTCTCTTCTTTCAAGCTGTCTAATAAATTCATGGAAATATATATTAAAAGTATTTTGTGTGCTTACTTTTACTTATGGGGCATAGTAAATTGAAAATTTCTACATCTTTCTATAGAATTTTTGAGTTCTGACCTTCCTCCAGCAAGGGATCTAATGGGAAAGTGATGCGAATAACACAGCAACTTCTCTCCAAACTGCAATCTTCACCCACTGTGTCTTTACTTGGTACCCCCTGTTTTTGCTAGCCAAGCTCGGTAGACCGAGTCAGGGCGGCATAACCTTGTCTGCACTTTAAGCTAAGGTTTTGAGGTACCGAGAGCTAAATGGTCTGTGGTAGTGTCTAAATAACCAGTGTGTAACGTTTCCCTCCGATACCCGGGCAAGGTCAGTTGTATTAAGCGCCTTAGCCCAGTAAGCCGACTCTACCAAGGCCGATCATCCCATTCGGTGGCTACTACTAGGACCAAAAAGCAATGGAAGAAATAAAAAATAACAATAAAAATAAACAAAAAACCAAGAGTATGCTGGGCATGCTTCTGAGGACGATCCGCTGGTCTCCAGTCAGGATACGATCGTCGTGCCATGTACTTCGAGTGATGCACATCTCAGCGCTCTTCTTCACAAATCAGGCCGGCTTCAATCAGCCTTCAAGACGTAAGGTAGTTAAGGTGACCTCTGGATGGGCTTCCAATTTTACTATTGCCTTAAAATTGTCGAACGCTGCTAATATTCTTCTAGCAAAAGTCTTTGCGATCCTGCAGGCATACAAAATGCTTAGGGAGTGTGGGAGCAAGGGAGATATAATTAATTTTTTCGATACTCAAGCCGCGATCAGGGCTGTGATGACGCATTGGGGAAGATCCAAACTAGTCAACTTCTGTAAGGCGAATATCAAATCTCTTAGGTGTGCAGGGAAAATTTCTCTCAACTGGGTTCCAGAACAAAGGAAAATAGAGGGAAAAGAAGTTGCTAGTCAGTTTGCCAGGAAAGGGACTGAATTGGTATAAGATACCTTCTACGCAGTTATTGACATCCCCCTGACTGTTGTTAAAGGAGAGTTACACAACTTATTTCTCAGGAAAGCATATAAAGGATTTGGCTCCCTTTCCTCATATGCTCGTCCAAACTTGTAGCTGCGTTTACCAGTCACGATCGGCACATACGCGGAAGAGCTAGGTTGATTTAACCCGCATTTAAGGCCCGTTGCAGAAGCTGTGGTGCCCTTTCAGAGAAGGAAACTACAGAGCACTTTCTCTGTAAATGTTCGGGCTTGGTCGCTAGAAAATACAGGTCAATGAGTTCGCCTTTCTTCAAGAGCCTGGGAAGTGCTCCAACCTAAATCCCATCAATCTTCTCCATTATATAAGCATATTTGGCTGGCTGCAGTAATCTGCTTGTTGCAGGTCTCAGAAAAGTATCAAACCGGCGCTTTAGTGCTACTTGAGGAGTGCCAGATTGGTTGTAGTAATCTGCATGTTGCAGGTCTCAGAATAGTATCAAACCGGCGCTTTAGTGCTACTTGAGGAGTGCAAGAGTGGTACTTTAACCTACCTTCTTCCAGCAAACGGAGATTACAAATCATACGTTCTTTATAGGCATTTGAAAGCGATAAACAAACAAAAAAATCGCTGTCACTCTCCTCTACAGGGTTGCCCATATTCGATGGACCTATCTGGCAACCCTGTATCTTTTGACAGAGAAGTCAGATCGCTTAATGACATACCGCGTTGGAAGCGTTAGGCCAATCAGATTTTTACAGTACATGCCACGCGAACGCTCCTAAATTGTTGAAATTTACATTCAACAAAAGAAGTAAATTGTAAAAACTTAACGTGCGTATAAAAAATTAAATAATGTGAAGAGTGCGCCTTCTAAGAACACCATTAAACGTTTGTACGAAAGGTTTTCGACTGGTGATGCTCTTTCTAATGCAAATAGGACAAATCAAAACCGATCGAGATGATCGGATGAGAATATTGCTCTTGTACGGGCCAGTGTTGAGACGTCGCCAAGGACATCCCAAAATCGCCGTTCTCCGCAGTTGGGAATGGGCCCAAAGAGTCATCGAAATCCGTCGGGTCCGTCGAATATGGGCAACATATTTGCGATTTTAGCCTTTAATCGTGGACAAGGGGGCTCACAGATCACTCTGATCTCTATTTGCATAAGATTAAAAGTGCTATTCATGTTAACTTTGATCATATTTTTTGGTTCCTTATAAATATTTCAACACAAATCTTTTCAGTTTAATGTCTATTTCAGCTTTCGTAGTCCTTTCCATCAATTGTACAATATTAAAAATTGCTTTCGGTGAGTTCACATAGATTTAGGACTAAAACCACAAATTTGTTCTGTGAGACCCCATGTCCAAGTTAATGGCACAAATAGAAAAGTGCTTAAAAAGCTTAAAGAAGAAAATTGGAAAAATACCACTGGTAAGTGTGAGTGTGGTTGAGATGAAGAAGTTAATATAAGAGGGGTGTATCCAGATATTAATATTAATGCTTATTTATTGAACACCGCGGCTCTGAAAAGTACTTATACACATTTGTCTGTGCTGTATAGCTGTAGCCCTAGTTTACAAACAGGTAGGCTGAGGTGGACTCAAGCATCTGCTTGTAACAACCGCACCCAACACAGACGAAGCGTTGAAATTGATTCGTGGGATCCTTGGAATGCTGGTGCTATAACAATAAGAATATTGTCTAAATCACCAAACGTTTACGCGATATGTTTGTGAAGAGACCCCGTGCAACGTCTCTCACTCAAATCAACTCATCTAAGATCCATCCCTGTTTAGTTCCACCTCGTCGGAATGACACGTTCACAGCTGTCAATCTGAGATAATTTTGATGGCAATACTTTGTTGATCATCGACCTAAACGGGGCTTAGTAAGGCTTTTGCTATAACAACATCTTAAATGCTTGCTTTTTAGTTCCATCCCCAACGTCTTCAGCACCCAATTTTAGATAACTTCGATGGCAATACTCAGTCACTAACCGAGAAGGGCTTGGTAGATCAATTACATCACAGAAACGAAACAAAAAACAGTCGCATTGAATACTTCCAGGGTAGCAACATAAGTACCAAAATCAAATCTCCAATCGATTGTAGTCTTGACCGTACTAGTGTCGCTTCTACTGGCGTTACTTTGAAGCAGTTTTTTGTCTCAGCTACCAATGAGCAAAAAGAAAAAATTACCTGCTCTAATTTGGATGCCAGTACTTTCGAGAGCACTTGCCAAATAACCATTTCATTATATAGATCCTTCACATATCTGGTTTCTTGTGAGGAGAGTATCTTTAGATCTGCTATGTCTGCGAGTCAACGAGAACTTTCGATATTTGCTTCCAAGGAGTACCTAGTTGAAATTACAGATAACACTAGTCTACAAGGAAAAGTATCCGAAATAATTTAAACTAATATCTGCTTCTCTGTCCATGCAAAATTCGGATTGATAACTAAAATTAATTTATTAGTTTGAGTTTTTACGATAATCGTATCTTTCGTGTTTAATGGAACTAGGCCGACAAAATTTAACCAACATTCAGACCCAGAAACCAGACTATATATTTCCGAAGGTTTATAATGCGCTGAATCCAAATCTGGCCTCAGAATTGCTCTATCAGCTCTGGTTTTCGAGATATCCTAACCTAAAAGTGCAAAAAAACACCATTAAATTTTGTCGGCCTGTGTAATCGATTGTATTTCATTGATTTTTCAAAAATTTGTTCGTTTCTTTGATTTTTAAACAAAATTAGCGATTTTTATCTTAACTCTTATTGTACGGCTCTACACTGTACAAGGCTCACATCATGAGAGATAGATTCTGCGTAAGATTTTTGGACCTTTGCACGTTGGCAACAGCGAATATCGCAGGCGATGGAACGATGAGCTGTATGAGCTTTACGACGACACAGACATAGCGCAGCGAATAAAGAACCAGCGGCAATGCATGCTCCGGCTCTAAAAGTATTCTATGCGGTACCAGCTGGTGGTAGCAGAGGAAGAGGAAGGCCTCCTCTGCGTTGGAAAGATCAGGTGGAGAAGGACTTGGTTTCACTTGGTGTGTCCAACTGGCGCCGGTTAGCACGAGAAAGAAACGACTGGCGCCCTTTGGTAAACTCGGCTAAAATCGCGTAAGCGGTTATCACGCCAATTAAGAAGAAGAGATTATTGTACGGCCGGCCTCTGTAGTCGAATGGGTTTAAAACCCACCAAATGAAATTCTTTTTTTCGAATAGCAGTCGCCCTTTTGGCAGGCAACGACACACCTTTCAAGTAAAGATGGAAAAGCTTCTCATAAAAAACAGCTGCTGTTGGGAGAAAACATAAAACTGTATATATGAAAAACATCTTAACAAAGAGTGGAAGCAACAGCTATATGGGCAAGGTGATGTAAAATGAACCCCCTTATGGGAAGATTTATAATTTTTGCAAAAGGCATCGTTGCCGATCATATTTGAGCTTGTGAACTAGACAGCCGCAGTATACAAACAGACAAGCAAGGGAGCGCATGAAGGTCAAAATAAAGATTTGCATCACTAAAAATGATTTATTGCTTTTAATAAAAAATTTATTTAAATACAAAATTGGGTGTTTTACTTTAGTGCCACCTTGTATATATACTGCTACTGCTAAATAAATTTCTGGTTTATAAAATAAAGAACGCGAGCTACTTAAACCAGTTAATCGCTAAAAAAAATGAGAACATTTTTAAAATAAAACTAAATTTTTCTATAAATTACACTTCGGAAAAACCCCAAAGAAATTTCTTTGCTCTCCTTTCCAATCCCAGCTTCTTTGGATTAGCGAGTCCATTTTTGTACAGCTATACATTCCAAAACCCTTTGTTTCACTGCATTCAGCGGTAGTAATTACAAATACAACAACAGACACACAAACGCAGCTCAGCCAATTTGACGGGCTCACTTCGAGCGCTTCATTGCAAGTTCACTTCACTCCAACTCTCATTTTGTTTCCTTGCACTCCCCGATTATATTTCATCTCCACTCATTCTTGCACAGCTGTGGTTATGTAAACACTTACCTGCCGCTGCGCTGTGCCTTGTCACCGAAGCAGCCAGATTCCTGGGCAGCGTCATGCAATCGCCCATGGCGACACCTGTGCCACTGGTTAGCAATAAATTGCCGCGTGAGTCGAGCAGCGTGGCTGTTACGCCACCTCCTCCATTGCCGCCACCGCCACCGCCACTTCCGCCCACACCACCACCTGGATTGCGTCCGTAGTTTATTGAGTTTGTGTGATGCAATGTGCCCGCTTTGGGCAGCGTCATCATGCCGGGGTTATAGGCGAGATTGCTGGTCATGGTGACATTACCACCACCACCACCGCCACCGACGCTTGTCGCTGCGCGACTGAAGGTTTGTGAGTTCATGCCTTTGATTTGCATGTGCTCACGTTGTTGCTGCTGCTGCTGCTGTTGATGTTGCTGTTGTTGCATATGCTGCTGTTGCTGCTGCTGCTGCTGCTTGGTTGTCGTGCTATAAGTCACGTTACAGCCACCACTGCCAGCCATCAAACTAGCGGCCACGTCTGGTGATCCATTGACCATAATCCCACCCCCTTGTTGTAGTTGTTGTTGTTGCTTGGCGGCTGAGGACATGCCACAGAGGTCAATACTACTACCACCTCCTTGCTGTTGTTGCTGCTGCTGTTGTTGCTGTTGCTGCTGCTGCACAGAGGCGCTGAGTTGCATGCCAGTATTGGCGCAAATGTGTGGCGGAGGTGGCTTAACATCTGCTGCATTCGCTGCTGCTGCAGCAGCAGCCAACAACATGGCGCCCTGATCACCACCATGATTCTCCACATCTACAATCACGTTGGCGCTCTGCGAATGACCGATGTGATAGTGCGCATGTTTGATGGGGTCTGGCGGGTAGGGCACTTGCTGATGCATGCTGCGTTGCTGATATTGCTTTTGCAGTGTCTTCACCTCCAGCCGAGTCTTGTCGCGCTGATAGTAGACACCAGCGAAAATGAGTACGTTCAGGATGAGAAGACTACAACCGATGGCGATGGTTACGCTAAGCGCTGTAGAGTACGCCGCATAGCCGGCTGCCTCGAATCCGGAGGACAGTGAGTCACTCGAGGAGTTGGCCAGTGTGTTGGGCGCGAACGCACCACTTGTGGCGGCGCCAGCGCCAGGCGTGTAATTGCCACCAACCGGTATGCATGTTGTAAACATATTCGGCTCGACGGTAGTCACTGCAAAGAGAGAGTGAAGAAGAGAAGTTATGCATGAAAATATGGTATTTTTAATAAACCTGCATGAATGTGGGGTATGTTGCAAAGGAGGGTGGGGCATTTGGTTGCAATAAATAATACCATTTTAAAGGTAATCGTTATTTGTTCTGCTGCTGTATACTCTATCGACTGTACCTATGAGTAATATAGTTTTTCCGTGTAAGCATGGTGCATTCCGTGCATCGTATGAAAGCGTAGCAAAAAACACACACCATTTATTTTATTATATAATATTGATTGCTACTGTGCAATGGCGGCGGCTTCCAGCAAAGTGAACATTTTTACGTTTGAAACAACTTCAAGCCAATCAAGTGAGTTTGCTGAATCGTTGGTGGTGACGATAGCTGCAAATTTAGAGATTCATAGTGTATACTCATTATCTCATCCTCCCCAATAGGTGTGACTAACTTTACTAATATTGGCTGACTAGAAAAGGAAGTAGCTGAAAACTATTAATTTTTGTTCTTTACAAAGTGAGCGGAGCTGCAGTAGTTTTTGTTCTTGTAAGAAGTATTTTTTGTTCTGCTAGGTGTTTGGCCGATATCCTCCTCCTATTTGTGGTGTGCGTCTTGATGTTGTTCTATAAATGCATGCAAATGGTTTTTTATGAAGAACCTTTTCATGCCAGAAATAGACTGGGAGAGGGGCGAATGCTATTAGAAATAAATTTTTCTATCTATGGTAAGATAGTTCAAGAATAGAAGCAAAAAAAAAACAATGGATTTCCATCCTTTCAGTTATTTAAGATCCCCGTCATATGAAGTTGTTAGTGGGTATTGAGCAGCTAGTCCATAGTCGAATCGATTTTGCCTACTACAAATCTTGAAAATTTTCTGTTAAGATAAGTGATTAGTCCGCGGCATTATTGGAGTCTTCTTTTTTTGATAGTATGGCAACAAGTGTTGTTTTCCATTTGAACTCTTACTGCAGATTTGTTGAGTCTCAAGAGAACGTTTCGTCTTGGCCACAGTGAGATTGAAACCTCACTGTCATCGTATCTGATTCTTAATGCACTTCCTAATCCTACACTTACTGGGGAATTGTATAAGTTAAGGCATGATACCGAAACCTAATATAGCAACAGCATTTCGTTGCACATACCTCACATACCCTACCGCTTTTTCTGTCAGCCCAGTGCTGACATCTAAGCTCAGTCGATGCAGCCTGACAACAGACTAGTACGATGTGATCACTTGCCTACAAAAACCCCATTGCCAACAGCCCCAATATGCTCGCCACCTGCCTAACAAAATTCATTGTGATATTGTTGCCTTTTATAATAACAACAAATTATCACAGCATAGCAACATCAATGCTTGAGTTGGATATGCAGCCCAACACCAACAAACATGATGATCACTACCTGCGCTTACCTTAGCAACAGCATGCTGGGCAGGCAGCGCAAATAGAAAGACTCTCGCCTGGCCTCACAAAACAACCCACTGCATAGCAACAAACAGTGATCAGTGCTTGCGCTTGGCAACACCATGTTAGGCAGGCAGACCAACACAAGAATTGTTGTCTGGCCCAACTAACCACCCACTGCATAGCAACACTACATGCGTGAGCTTAGCATGCAGATCAACTGCATGACAACAGCTCGATCAATGCTTGCGCCTGCCCTAGCAGCGTCGTGTTGGGTAGGTAGCCCAAAATGACAACGGTGCTTACCTGCTTTAGTGAACCACTCATTGCATAGCAACGCATGGTTGACATGCTTGGTAGGCAGGCCAACGGTACCACACAATTGTGTTGCTAGCGGTAGAATCCAAGCGACCTTTTTGCGCAAGAATACTTACAGGTGATAACCACTGATCGCGAGGGTATAAAAGGTGGTATCATTGCCTGTCGAGGACAGTTCTTGTGATGTTAAGGAGTTGCAAAATCAACTTAAATTATAAAGTGTTTGATTCAAACAGAGTGTTGAGTATTTTATTTTATAA
>JAYXIM010056242.1:0-26275 GCA_037575425.1 Anastrepha fraterculus | reverse complement strand
CTCTCTATTAGCCTCCCTGTTCATCTACCTATTCTTCAGAGTTTTATCGTGTTTGACAAGTATGAGCGTTTGAATTCTGATGTCGGAGAGGTATGGTCCTGGTGTTTTTGAGATTTTTGCCTCACATCTCCGTTTGCGCTCCTACGCTAGAAGATCTTTAGAATTGGTTCCGTTGATAACTAAAACTACTGCTTCTGATACTGTTCTGTATGAAGAAGAAGCTACTTTAAGTGCGTAGGTGTTTTGCACAAATTGTAAATTTTTTCGCCGGAATTTCACTCTTAGCGAATCTGTCCATATTTCGCATTCATCTAGAAGAATCGAGTTCGTCGCCCTCCAAGGCTTGCCATGAGCTTACTTAACACGCCGCTTACATTGGCAACTCTTGTGGCAACATGATTTATTTGCTGCTTAGAAATTAAACACCCATCTAAACGTTTTCAGTAAAATCCAACAACATCATGGTCACCCTAATATGTATATATGTATGTATATTGGGATGGTCCAAGACACACAAAAGTTTACCTTGATGCTACGTCCTAAATTTGTTTTATGGCCAAAAAAAGTATACACCCATTTTCATATTTGTTTTTTATTTTATTTCAGATGAACGCTATTTAGTTTCCTCATTTTATTTCTTCTCCCTAATCTCCAAAAAATTATATCAGAAAAATACTTTTCTTTTAATTTCTAATTTCTTTTTTAATATATTTCAGGGTCCCTATAAACATTTCTTTGTAGTAATAAATTATAGGGTATTATTGTTCGGGTGTCTGTGAAAGCAAATTAAAGTGTCGAATTAAATTATGTCGATCTCTAAACATTTACGAGTAACTGCATTTTTTCCTCGAAAAATGATCTTTTCGAACGATGTGCATTTTCATCTTGGCGGCATTGCAAACAAGTAAGACTGCCACATGTGTGGTGGGAAAACCCGCATGTGTTCGCCGATAAGGCAATGCCCCTCAGGGAATGACAGTTTGGTTTAGATTTTGTAAGGGTGGCATCATGCGCCCACTTTTCTTAGAAAATGCCCCTGGAAACCCACTTCGGTCAACAGTGACCGCTATAGTGGCATGATAAACGATTTTTGAGGCCGGAAATTTATGGAGACCGTTCATCTTTGCTTACTAGAATTGCGTCAAGTTCGGTAGTCATGCAATCAGCCACCTCGAAGCTGCGATTTGATGCCGTTAGGCTTTTTTAGGATGTGTCCTGAACAATCAATGTTATGCGAACAATTCAACAGTTCAGGTTCTTACGCTCTTGGAAAACTGGTTTAATAGGGTGCGCTTTTGTGAAGCAGTTGAGACGACCACATGAATGAAATCATGTTGTATAAATGATTGAATAAGCCCATAGCGATAATAATTTCTTTGAATTTTTAAAAAGAAACCGCATTAAAGATCACTTAAGGTGCATGCTTTTATATTCCAGTGCAGCTACAAAAGCCATTCGAGAAAGAATTCGCAGAAATCCCCTTAGAGAGCAGAAAATCATGTCCACGGAAATGAATGTGTCGACCAGATCCATGTTAAGACTAATTGGAGATGATCTCCACATGAAACCCTTCCGTTGCTTAACTGTCCAGCTTGAAGAAAATTACACTCGACAGATGTAAGCGGCTACTGCGGTGGCACGCGGACAACGGCCTGAAAATATTACTTTCACGATGAGAAAATGTTCACTGTTGAAGAAGTTTTGAATAAGCACAACGACAAAATCTGTGCTAAAACTTCTAAACACGCAGAAAAATGTTGTTCCAAGTGTTCAGAGTGACCACTCTGCAGCCTCCGTAATGGTTTGATGGGGCGTGTCTTATTAAGGCGTTACATCTCGTCATTTATACGAAAAAGGGGTTAAGATCGCGACAAAAGTGTACCAGGAGGATGCTTTTTGAGGTGTGGTGAAGCAATTGAGCAGTACTCTCTTCAACCCATAAAGCTCCCAGCAGTGGCTAAATGTTTTGGACATGTGTTCTGCATAACATCTAATTCCGATTCACCAACAGAATTGTATGAACATTTTAATTATTTAGTTTCTTTTTTGGGGTGCGTGTATTTTCATATGTTCTTATATATTAGGGATGCCAATACTGGGAATCTGGGATTTCGGCATTAAGTCCCCAATATACTGGGACAATTTGCTTACAAACGCATAACTTTCGGGATTTGTGATATCTTACCAAGCATGTGAAAGGGAGATAGAAAAATCCATTTTTTTAATTTAAATTTGGCTACCGTTTTTCGTTTTGTTACTAATGAAATCATTTTCGTTTTAAATGAAAATTTGTATATAAAACATAGTTGCTTATTCTTTATTATTGGGCTGGAGAGCTTCTCAAATGATATAGATGCAATTTTATCGAGCTCAGTTGTTGCAAAATAATGCCTAACTAAATTACGGGCCGAATTTCTGGATCTCGATGATAATCCCGAAATATGGGGATCGCAAAAATCCGAAAAAACGCACATCTTTAGTGCATATGTATGTATATTTAAAATATTACCATTGCCAAAGCAAACAAATTGTGCAGATAATTAAAAAAAGAGGCGTCTAAAAAATGTGGGTGTATACGTACCGTTTTCCGAAGCGAAATCAACCTCGACTGCGAGCATAGAAATCAAATAAAAATATTACAATTCCATTTTATCAAAATAAAAGAACACAAACCAATGGTTGAATAAATTTATACAACTTTTATTTATTCTTGCTTTTGGCATTTGCATTGGCACTGAAGCAGCAAGTGAATCGGTTGGCCAGCACAGACCTCAGCCAACAGTTAAAAGTGTTTCGCAATGGTACAGCTATTATTTAAAAGCACTAAATCATTACCTCAGTTTGTATTAAAATAATTTCAAGTACGAACATCATACCCATGATGAATGAAACCAGACAGAATGGTGTAAAAATAAACAACGAAAAATGTGTACGTACAAATGTATGCACATGGCATATTACAACAAAAGAAAAATTGTGATTAAATTATGTGGAAAAAGGGCGCAGTTCAAAAACGCACCGAAATTAATTTAAACTACTAACCATTTGGGTCTAAGAGCTTTGCATGATTACATTGATGATGAGACGATGGCAGCAACGAAAACATAAACAAACAATCAAACAATGACAACAGCAAGCACACAGCAACAATGGCCCGCACAAAGCATAAATACAGAGTAGGGACAGCAGGCGGCTAACATAAAACTAACCTCACCCAATGGTGTATATTTAAATTTCTGTGCTACTACATAATTTGATAGCCCTGTAGGAAAAACATAAACAGGCGAAGCGAATTTCTAGTAAGCATTAGCAAGAGCTCGCCCTTTGTGGGCCATTTCATTCTTTTCTTCTTAATTGGCGCGATAACCGCTTACGCGATTTTGGCCGAGTTTAACAAAGCGCGCCAGTCGTTCCTTTCTCGTGCTAACCGTGGCCAATTGGACACACCAAGTGAAGCCAAGTCCTTCTCCACCTGATCTTTCCAACGCAGAGGAGGCATTCCTCTTCCTCTGCTACCACCAGCTGGCACCGCATCGAATACTTTCAAAGCCGGAGCGTTTGTATCCATTGGGACGACATGACCCAGCCAACGTAGCCGCTGGATCTTCCATGCCATTTCATTAGGTTCCCACTAAAGTATACGAGTATTTCATGTAACTGGTTTTCAATAGCAGGTGTTATTGGTGAGTGGATTGCGCTATCGAGAGATGATTAACGATTTTTTATGACCGGAATTGGATGGTACTGATCTGGGCAACGTTCATTTTCAACAAGACGACGCTACGTGCCACACAAGCAACGAAACCATTTAACTTTTACGGGAAAAGTTTCCGGACCGTGTTATCTCTCGAAGAGGTGATCACAATTGGCCACCGAGATTTTGTGATTTAACACCTTGAGACTTTTTTCTTTGAGGCCACGTAAAAGAGAAGGTCTACGCCAACAGCTCAGGGTCAATTTAATACCTCAAAGATGGAATTCGCGAGGCTATCGAGGACATAGGGCAGCCACTTTGTAATTTGGTTATGGAAAATTTCATGAAAAGGATATTGTCCTGTAAGCGTGACCATCGTGGTCATTTGCCTGATGTGATTTTCCACTATTAACGGCATACCTTCCTCTTTATAATGAAGTGAACATCCGATCATGTATATTAAAAAATAGCATTTTTCTTTGAACATCAAAATAACACCTCTGTTTGGAAAACCTTATATACCAGGTTGTTCAACATACGGCCGCCATGACCGAATGGGTTGCGGCGTGACTACCCATCGAAATTCATAGAGAGAACGTGGGCTCGAATATCGGTAAACACCAAAATTAAGAAAAATATTTTTCTAATAGCGGTCGCCCCTCGGCAGACAATGGCAAACCTCCGAGTGTATTTCTGCCATGAAAAAGCTCCTCATAAAAATATCTGCCGTTCGGAGTCGGCTTGAAACTGTAGGTCCCTCCATTTGTGGAACAACATCAAGACGCACACCACAAATAGGAGGAGGAGCTCGGCCAAACACCCAAAAAGGGTGCACGCGCCAATTATATATATATATATATATATATATAGGTTGTTCAATAAGTTTTGCGGCTCGATAAGAAAAACACATTTTTATGGTTTCAAATGCACTTTCTTATTCAGTATAGTCCCCCTGTACATCAAAACCCTTGCTCCAACGAGATTCCTATTTATGAATTCCATCCTTGAAGTGCGAATCTTTAAGGACTGTAAAATACGCTTCCACAACTGTTATAACCTCATGATTTGATGATAAACTTTTTCCACGCCTGCAATTTTTTAGATCTGCAAACAGATGGAAGTCGGCGGGCTCCTACGCTAATGAATTCGTGGATGCTCCAACAATTCGAACTTGAATTCAAGGATTTTAAGCATTGTGAAAATGCTCTTGTGACACGGTGCATTGGCCTGATGAACAGGATTTTTTTTCAGTTGGTCTAAAAGGCAAGTAATCCATAAAGCAAAACTCTTTTCGCACTCCAAAAAACTGATGGCTGATTTCTGGACACGAACTCGTTTCGAAGCCAAAGAACCAGGTTCAGACCGCTCTTTAGCCTCCTGTTTTGATTTAGGATCATAGTGATAGACACAAGTATCATTCATAGCGATGAATTGACGCACAAAATCCACTTCATCCATTCGAAATCACTCTAAATGCTGCTGAGAAAATCACATTCGAATGTGTTTTTGTTTCATTGTTAACGAATGAGGCACCCATTGTGCATACATCTTTCTGAAATCCAATACTTCTGTGAAAATACTGCTTACACTGCTCAGTGAGATGCTTAGGCCTTCTACTAAACCTCTTTCAGTCACTCGACGATTTTCCAATACGATACTTTGTATTTTTTCTACGATTTCTGGAGTTGCTGCTGTTTTTGGGCATCCTTGACGTGAATCGTCTGCAAGACTTGTACGACCAAGTTTAAATTCAGCAACTCATCTTTGTGCTGTACTAATTGATGGCGAAAGTCGGCATACACTTTCAAGATTCGTTCATAAATTTCCGTCGCTCTTAATCCTTCCAAAAATAAAAATGCAATTACTGCACGATACTTGATTTTTTCCATTGTAGAAAACACTGTGACTTGTAAATAAAGAATGAATTGACGAATTGAAATGAAATTTCACATACATTCATATGACAAAAAAAAAAAAATTAAGCCAGTAACATCGTCTTCACTTATCGTCCGTGTGCTGCAAGCGCGTCATAATAAAAAAATGTTTAGACAGTGAAAATACCAGTGCCCTTCCCTGCTAGGGCTTCGAAAAAATGCTCCATGTTTTGAAGGACTTTTGAAGTTGTTCAGATTTTACAGACTTTCTAGGCTTTAGTATTTGGACTAAACTCGATATTTTTGCACCCGTCTATTCGCCGCAGTTTCTTTTTTTATGGTTGGAATGAATTTCCAGACAGACATACAAATAAAACTTAAAACTACTTTAGTTTTTTAGACTGTTTTTAAGTAAATATTCGCATATTGAATAATTTCACGATTCCTGTGATTTCCTCAAATTTACTTAAAATGTTTTCAACTCTATGGAGGGTTATCGATTATATACATAAGTGCCATAAAAACCTGTAATGATTTTTGAAGCAGCATTTTACTTTCTAAACATTTCGAAATTTGGTCGAGGAGCATTTGTCATAAAACTCCACAAAGGTTTAAAAATCTAATGAGATGTTGTAGTTGAATTGAATCGAATCGGCATGCGATGAGGGCGTGACATTTTCGAATCAAGCAAAAATTCTTAGAAATTTCCAGCAATCGCCCTCTGGGAGAGCTTGATTCGCGAATGACGAATCGAAATGTGTCTCGTTTTCCTTTTGAAATGGAATCAAAAAGCATAACAGGCCTGAATCGAATATGTCAAATTTAAGATTGGTGCGAAATATCGGAAAACCGATGCGAATGGACCAGAACTTATGTGTCGAATTTAGTATTAGTTCCGAATTATTGAAAAATGGTGGCAGCGACGTCAAAATTTAACCAGCTACTCTCTTGAAGAAAGGAAGGAACCCAAACTAGCCATTATTATATGTGTACATTTTTACTGAAAGTGCATTAGATTCCCTACAGGGACGTTTTCCTGTTTAAATAAACAAACATACCTACCATATGTATATATTCATATGTTCCGACGACCTTAGAAAGCTCAATAAATTTGTTCCACCATCAAGTAGTAAGACAAATTAGCAGGCAAAAGCTTGAGACACATTTTTTCGGCTCTCTTTTTTTATAAAACAGGCTCTAAATACTAAACTAAATAGTGCACACACATATGTACATAGAAAAAAATTTACGTCCAGAAAAAAAAACTAATAAAAAAATAGCTGGCTAGTTTTAAATAAGTAAACAAAGGAGCGAGACGTGCCAACGAACGCAGCAACAACAACACAGACATAATTTGATTGCGTGTGGAGAAAAATACATAGAGAGTGAATGTCAAAAGCATAATAAGAGGCGCGCGCTGACTGACCATGCTACAGTGGGTATTTTCTGCTTGAAATGAGGTTAAAATATCAGTTGAGTCTGTGAGGCAAATTGAGCAAATTCAGAACACCAACAAAAGTGAATGGCGTGGACTTGCAAATGATTTTCAGAGAAGTAAAAAATATCATTTTCTAGTTGTTTGAAAAGATTACTTTGAGTTTTTCGTGGATTAGATGTAGTTCAGGGAGCAATTAATGATATTTTTTATATACTCCCGACATAATAAATGATATCCAATAATAACTAAATATCTAATCTCCCTTGACCGATCCTCTATTCAAGCAGAGGCATTACTAATGAACACTGCTTTATGGAGAGGTACGACAAGCAAATGGGCTTCCCCACGATATACAAAATGCAGAGTTGTGGACAACACCAGGCCGGTTAACCGGTTCTCAAAAATTATGAAAGAATCAGCTAATTTGCTTACGTAACCGGGTCCATTAAAAGAATTGTTTACCCAAAACCTGAGATTATGTTGGTAATATACGAAAAAAATTAACACAGTCTCCGCTCAATTTGAAAAATTGAGATCGGAATTTGAAAAGTTCGAGCCAAGGAGCACCAGGATATTTGGTGGCTCCTAAAACACTCAGGCTAAAAAGCCCATTGTATTTAGAGCTCTGAAAAGGGGGTAGATAGTCAAGGAAGGAAGGAGAACAGTATCAGAGAAAGAGATAGAAAGAATAGAGACAGCGATAGAGATAGTTAGTCCTGATTCTTTGACAAATCTGTAAATTTCCTCCAGTTTTAGAGAACGAATATTATTCATTCTCATGACATCGGAACCCAAAACTCGTAGACGTGCTCTAGCAAAGGCAGGACACTCACAGAGATAGTGCTCAGTGCTATCCGTCTCCTCCAAGCACGACGGGCACAATGGGTCCTCAATGATTCCAATGGTGGTCATATGCTGACCCCGGATTGTGTCTTGTAATGATACCGACCATCAACCGAACGTCTTTCCTTCCAAGTTTTAGTAGAAAGTTTGACAGTTTTTTGTTCGGGCTTCTCACAAAACACTTTGCAGTTCTGCAGCGTTCTAGACCGAACAATCGCTTTTTAAGTAAATTGCATACATAATCCCTGATCCAATTCATAATTCCTGCGGAACTGATTCCGATTGTTGGCTCTGGCCCCTGTGGGGGCACCGCTGATCTACGGTTGGCCAATTCGTCGGTAATTTCCTTTCCTTGAACACCGGAGTGGCCTGGAACCCATATAAGTACAAGTCTGTTTTGTCTTGCGAGAGAATTAAGCTTCTTCTTACATTCTCCGCTCAAGTTACTTCGTTGCCGTCTCAACAATTTCCGATTGGACGAGCGTAAGAATACGTGTGAAATGAGTGATAGAATTCTGCTGCCAAGTCCCCGATGACGTGGCAGCCAAACTTACTGCCACACTTTTGATTCGTATAGCCAAACCTGGTAGTATATTATAGTTCGGCTAAGCCTTAACTGACTTCTGTCTTAGCTGCAGAGATGAATGAGGTGGAAGAAGTTGCACACTACAGTCGCAACATTTCTATCACAGCAAACATTTCTATTAATTTCTATTAGATTTTGCATTAATAGGCATTCGAAATTTTAGCGTTTTGTAAAGAAAATGCATTGGCTACAATTAAAGAACAAAAATCGTTTTAGTTTTGGAAAGAAAAAGTAATTTGTTTAAGTTTGCAAAAATCTTTTAATCATTTAAGTTTAAGGAAAAGTAAAGCAAGAACAAAAGATATCAATTTTAATTACCTTTAATTTTATGTAAAATTGGTTTTAATCGGTCAAAGGGTTCTCCAAATATTTGAAATTTGTATGAAGCAAGTAGTGATTTCTTTAATGCAAAACCGTTATTTGTTGATACCTCGAAAGCTCTTATTCTTCTTGATCGGTGTGATAACCGCTTAACCCATTAAATCCCAACCTTATATAAAACAATTTTTTTTTAAATGCGTTTATAAAACGTTTATTGAAATAGTGTAATTAAGCTCCTTAAAAAAAAAAAACACGAAAAAAAATCATAGAAATGCATTTTTTGGGCTGTACCCAATCGAGTACAATGGGATAATATGTATATACATTGCCTGTATATGAAAATATGGAGTATTAAATAAAAAGACACTTTCAAAGACTTCCTTGGCTATTAGTTCGGTTAACAGTATGGAAGTTTTTGAACCATTCTCTCTCTACGCAAAGGGCTACATTGCATAACTCGCAAATCCATCGAATTCTTTGGTGACACTCTCTGCACCTCAGCTTATTCGATATCCTTTTGGGAAAATGGTTATATGAGGAACCAGCTATTGATGCCGTTGTCGATTGTTTTGAAGATATGTCCCGGATATTATAATTGCGTAAATAAAATCGTACAATTTCACGTTGGTATTGCAACAAGTCGCATTGACTCTTACTTGCCATTTTATAAAACTTCCATGCGTTTACTACGCACGAGCTTATCATTGTGGTGAAAAGAGGCCACCACCATTTCTTTACTCTAAACTTTATATTGTAGGTATTCAAAGCTTGGTCGTGGAGGTCAACTCCTCCCATTCCTGAGTTGTATTGCGCTATCAACTTCGGCTGATGGGCATTCACCTTGCGCCTCTCTTGTCGTGACCATCGTTCGACGGTATGTAAAGGTTCAATTCTATCAAAGTTTGTTCCCACTGTCACAACGCTATTGTCATTCCACGTCACAAAAAGTATTCCTGAGTCAGAAAACCTACAAAATTTGATACAAAACAACTATTCAAATAAATCATTATGATAAACTTACATAAAATCAAACTCTCCCTGTTGCTTCTTTTGTAGTTCTTTGTTCGTTTTCAGAGGACATTTTTTGGTCCGCCGTTCACGAACAGTCCCAGTAGCCTTAAATCCTTGTTCTTTTAAAATTCTAAGAAGGTCATATGACGTAAAGAAGAATCGAAAAATACGATTCCAAGGTTGGAATATCATCACGCAATATATTATCCTCTTCAATGTCATCCTTATCTGTGTCACAGTGGGAATTTGGCGGTATAATAGTGAAGTCGAAGTGACTACGGTCGCTTGTTTCAATATAGTCGGTGGCCGCAGAAAGGTTATGAAACCTCTTTCCGTAAAATGTTTTTACATCCATTACCAAATCTACATGAAATATGCACACAAAATATATATGAATGTTCCCACTGTACCCATGCGAGTACACTAGAATTTAAACTTACCGAAATGCAATTTTCCACAACTTTTTTCGTTTTTTTGGTATAAAGTATACAGATTATATGTATTATGAATATTACAACACTGAACTTTTTCCATGATAACTTAGATTTTGTCAAACAGAGAGCTTATTGCAAACTAAACCATGAAAAGAAGAAAAATAGCAAAGGTGCACGCAAAGACAAGTGAATAACGGATAACGGGACTCAAAAAACAGAAGGAGAAACATGTGTATTCCTTTTCGACATTGCTCTGTATTATAAAGTGGCGAGTACATTTAAAAATTTGTAAGCGTTGGCTTTTGACGTCGTTTCGAAAAAGATGCTTTTTCTGTACTCAAGCGAGTACAATGGGATGGAATGGGTTAAGCGATTATGGCCGAGTTTAACAAAGCGAGTCGTTTCTTTCTCGTGCTTACCGGCCTCGAAAACTGCACGACAGAAAATAAAAAAATTATTATTTTATTATTTGTTTGTTTTTAGTTCCTGTACTGGCGACACGCTTTGTGAATCTTATTCGTATTATCAAACTTGAAGAAGTAAACATCAAAAGCAACGAATGTTGGCGAAAATAATTTTGCCCGTGTGATAGCGAATGAAACTTCAAATGAGAAGCTTCCATTTGAGAGCTTCCAGTATCACCCTCTGTGTGTAAATCGGGACTAGTCAGCGAACACGCACTCTATCCTTCAAGCCATTTTGATAAAAGAAATCTCTTCTATACCCACAAAATTCCATAAAAGCCCTAAGTAGGATTGGGTTAGATTAGCCAGGTTGCTTGTCCAAGATGAGATACTAGGTGGCCACAAGACCCATTGTAATACCTGCATGCAATTTTCATCCTCAGTTGCTCAAAGCACTTAGATCTTTTTAAGAGGGTAAGTAATTCCTCCTGTGAGACATTTTGCAAATTTCTAAGGTCTTCAAAGAAATAATCGCCCAAAAGTATTTCGTGACTTCTTTGAAGTGCAGGGCATTCACAGAGGAGGTGTTGTACCGATTTTACATAGGCGTTCCATGATCTGGTTATCAATTCGTTTCGCTGTAAACTAGTGAAATTTGTGGAAAAAATTTAAGTATTTGGCTTTAATTGGTACCCAAATACCCAAAGTCGCCCTTTACCGATTTATGCATCTATTGCGGCTTAAGTTACCAATCTCTCTTAGTTTCCAATGCGATTTCTATAGGATACGGCAATCTACGGAACACAACTTAACTTTCTGACGTCGCACTGCCTATCTGATGAGATTGAAACACCAACCGACACGCCCTATATTAGATTCCGTCTTCTGATGGGCTGATAGGTCGATTTTTGTGGATACAAGTTGAGGTTTGCACAGCAGCCTATAAAAGCTATTTAAAGCTATAAAGCTTTCAACTTCATCATTCCCCCACTTAATATAGAAGAATGACTCTTAGATAGCCTCAGAGGCCATTTGGTGGTGGCGAATCTAAGCATTGACCGTAATTAGCCAAGGTGCCTTTCTTCATCCTGCAGGGATCGACGGTCATGTTGGAACTCAAAGAGTGTCAGCACTTCACAGTGGCTTAGTGTGGAGCTTCAACGCCAAAAGTTGAAGCAAGTTGCTCAAAGTACTTCTGTCTCGAGTCCACGTCGAAAATTTATTTTTTTTTTCTTCTTTAGCTCTTATTGGAGCATAGGCCGTGAACTACCTCTCTTCGTCAACGGCCACGACTTTGAGCTGTATACCCTGATTAGTTTAACGTAAGACCAAGCGAGTTCATTTCAGCTTCTGTTGAGCGTCTCCAGGTTGTACTTGGCCTTCCCACTCCTTGTCCAGCTTGTTTGTAGGGGTTCCAACGCAGAGCCTGGAACTTTGCACTTTTTCTAAGCGTCGAAAAATCGTGTGAATCATTGCATGACATTTTTCATGAGTTACATAATTCCATGTTTGGGGCGAGATGAATTTTTCAACACAGTGCAGTGAAAAAAGTGAAAACGTCAAATCTAAATTTAGGCTAAAAAATTCCAAACTTTTCTATAAAAATATCGAATCACAGCTCTACTTGCAAAGGCGTAAAATATAAAAGGCAACCCTCGTATTTCATAGTTTTAGCTTAGGAGTACATTTTAGTAAAGTAATTATATTAAATTATCAATTAAAAAATCAGCTAAGTTATTTTACCAAAATTCCATAGATATTTCACTCTACCCGTTAGTATTTTTGCTTTCGGTGAATCACATATTTATTTGTTACGGTGTATATGCCGCATGCAAATGCTGGGTAACATCTTTGTGATGACCAGTTAAGGGCAACCCAATGTGGATCTAAAGCCTGACAAATAATAGCCAACCAAGCGTATCGGCAGTCGCCCACCAAGTGGACGCGTGCACAAATACTTGAATAAGAGCTCTAAATAACTTCGAATGATATGTGCGATGAAATAGGAATTGAATGCGACTACAGGCCATGGCTTTGTTACTAAATAAAACATATTTACTGTACTATATATTCTATCCTTTTACATTTTTTAAAGCAATTGCAGGCATGCCTTTAATCTGACCCTACTTCTATCCACTTTTGTAAAGCAATTTTGCACAAGAATTCTGTTCTTTTTTTTAGTTTAAGTACGCAACAATTTAACTCGATTCAAGTCTATTAATCTTGATTTAAACCCCCTTTAGCAGCATTCACTTTTGTTGAGACACTTTGGCGCGAGCTATGACCCTTTTACAATGCAGCTCTGACATCATTGACAGATTCAAAAGACCTTTCATTATGGTATTCTGTACTAAATATTCAACATTCACAACGTCAATGAACATAATGAAAGAGAAAGGCATCAATCAACTCATAGAGACTTCCTCTCGATTTTGTTGACTGGGAGTGGACTAAGAGCATGTTTTTGTATTGACTCACAGCCATGCGTTTGTACTGAAACATTTGTGCCCTTTATCACTCGAATTCCTACTGTTTGCTGTTAAATTTTAATCGCCCATTTCATTGCTCATTCCACACATCCTGCATTATACGATATTTGGATATACTCAGACTAGGTAGGGATGTATGTAGAGTTACACTTGCACAGTAACAACTGTATTTAGCATGGCTGGTGTGTGCATTGCATGCATGCGGAAGGGCTCCACTTAAATAATCATTAATCAATTTCGTCATGAGAATTTAAAACAAATAGTTTAACTGGCTCGCATAAAAGTATTCGTACGTGCTACTTATTTACATACATATACACGTGCATACATATGAAACTCGAAGGAAGTTAATGTTCATTTATTAATCGAATGCACAAAGGAGCAATTCCATGTCTAGGGATCCAAGTATTTTCGACATTGTAGTAAATTTTTCTGAGAATTGGTTTATTTGTGGGTTTGAGAAAGAATGTACATATGTACATATGTACAAATAATACAAAGTTAACTTTGGAAAAAAACTAATTATTTCCAGATTTATTATATCCGAAAATTTTGGTATAAAGTTATTTAAAGTGAATTATCAACGGCTCGTTGTTAATTAAAACAAAAAAAAATCACATTTTAATGAAAAAATATACTTCTTTTACCAATTTTTTAAAGCACCCCTGAGATTTTTTCCTCCTTTGTGGTGTTAAGAGCTTAGACTGCGCTGCGCAATCCTTGAACGTGCCTCCCATGAATTTTTGTGTCATATTCAAATACGTACAGCGAACCAGTGAAAAATCAGTGTAAAAGTAATTAGTAAGCAGATACGGGAAATTCATTGCTTCATTCCAAAAATTTTTAAGACAAAATTAAATTTATTTCTGAACACTTTGAACGCCAACGGTGTTTTTAGTAAAATTTCCAAATACAAAAACAAATATTTTTACGTTTTATTTAATAGGATATTGAAGAATTGTTTTTATTTCGATGCATTTTTGCGCAAAATAAAAAGATTAAAGTAGTCATGTAATATCAGTCGCCTGTGACTAACAAACCAGTCAAAGTGTTAAATATATTTCATCCTAAAAACTTAACCGTTTTCCAGATATTCGATTTTAAAAATTATTTCTAAAAAATACGTACTGACCCCACTTTTATTAAATGTTAGTTCAAGGGTTAGATTTTTGAAGTGAAACTTCTGAGGCGTCGATGGACGAGCGAGAATGGAGAGTAAATTTGTAAGGCCATGCAACGTTTTGGGCATTTTCGTTCCGCGAGAGCGAAAAAAGATATAACGTAGAGCAAAGGAGAGAGAGAGCTATACCTTATATATATCTTAGATACACTTTAGGCTATTTTTTCTGAGTTTTTCCTTGTGGTTGCTAATTTCTAGTGAGTAATAACACAGCCTTCTTTTTGGCGCTTGTTTGTTGGTGCAAACTTGTAGGAAATATATTTTTGGTGCCTACTTTTTGGCGTTATGTTTCCTTGGTGCCTACTATTTGGGACATTTTTTGGTCTCGATTTTTTTGGCGTTTTTTTTTGTTTTTTTGGTGCCTACTTTTTGACGCTTATTTCCGTTTCCTGGCTAGTGCTTGTGCGTACTATGAAGTGCTATCCATTCCGGAGTCGGATTTATTGGTATTGCCTTGCGGTAATTTGTGTCATTGAACTTGAACCAAGCCTTGGCAGTTAAAAATGGCATGACGTTTCACGTTTACACAAAATAAGAATCGACCCATTGGACTCGGATTGAAAAGATTTCTAAAAGATGGAAACAAAATTTTTGTATATAAAAGTTTTTGTGAATAAAAGTTGCATTTTTCAGAAGCACCATCACTGAAGTCACATGATTTTTTAAGTGTTTTCATGAACTAGCAACCTTCTCCGCCATAGTTTGCTGGGTAGGAGTCGAACACAGCACCTAGAACAGTATACAGCTCACACGCAAAAGGTGGCCGCCGTAATATACACCCACAATAGTTCGGAAGTCAGTTATGCCTCCATGACCAGATGACACTTTGCATTGTCAGTTAAAACATGATTTTCATTGTCCCCACCCATAAACAACAAACATAACTTTAACGATTGTTTCCTAACACTCTTTTGTTCAACCCGTAATACAACGACTGTGAAAAAGTCAATATTTATTCTCTGACCGATTTTCCTTGCGCTTTAGGAGCGTAGAATAGTTGTTTATTTTTTATGTTCACAATTTTCACTGGGGTGTTGAACATGATTAATGGACACTTTTACCACCAGTACACACTTTTCATTTTTATTGTTATCCTGCATGTCATACCTACACTCAGACAATTGCTCATGTGTGCTTGGGTGTGTGCGTTTACATGCATATACATAAATCATTTATAAAATAAATTCAGACAAATGACCGGAAATATTGGTTTTAACTTTTCTCTCCTTTTGGGGGCATATGCGGCTGTGTGTGTATATGTGTATGTATGTGTATACAACTTTATGTTTATTTATCTAAATATTATTCCATCCATGCATACATTTTCGCATTCGTATTGGACTCCATGTATGTGTGTGTGTGTGTATGTAGGTGCATCCCCTATATATCATCAGCCATGTCTATGCAACATCAATACTCGTATCGTCATGTCTATGCAACATCAATACTTGTATCGTGTATCGTCGCCGAACGTGTTTGTAATAAATTTTGACAATTGTCAAATTTGACAAGCGCCGCGCTTGTCGTTGTGCAATTTTTCACTCCACACTTTTTCATTGCTATCAGTAACAAATTTTCGCAAATTGACAAAATTTCTTTCATTATCGTTGTATGCGAGTATACATACGAGGTGTGTTCAAAAAATAATGATTTTTTAATGATTTTTCAAATTTCGCGGACTACTAACATTCACACACTTTCGATTATGATTTTTTTTATGTTATCTCGAAGATATGTTCACGGTTTCAGAAATATCGCATCTTTAGTTTCTTTTTGAGAGGCATGCGTGTTCGGAGATTTTCAGCTATCGACAAAAATGGATCGAAGAAGTTGCATTAAATTTTGTGTAGAAAATGGAATTAAGCGCTCAGAGTAGTCTGAGTCAAAAAAATGTTTACAAGTGGTAGAAGCTTTTCACAAAAGGTCGAGAAAATGTGAATGACGACGCTCGCTCTGGACGCCGCAGCACATAAACACCCGATGAAAATATTGAGAAATTTTAATGGAGAATCGTCGAATCACAATTAGAGAAGTTGCTGAGGATGTCGGCATCAGAGAACTGCACCGGTTGAGTGTAAAACATTCATACGCTTCGCTTGAACAAAAAAACAGGCCTTTGCGTTCAAACGATCGAACTTGTTCAAATAAGTTATTGTCATTGTTTATTTCAGCTCATTCAAATCAATTGCTGCGTTTTAGCTCTCCGATGTTATCACCAATCGTCTTCATAGCAGCAGTTTCGGGTATTTGCTCGTTCGGCTGTGCATTCATTTTTTTTGAGCAAGAATAAAAGGGCTATAGAGCCGGTTTGAACACGTATGATCCCGCATGAGTTTTTGCATGTAACGATAGCAAAGTAAAACCAAAATTTTAAAGCAAAAACACTATATTTTCATATTTGTTTTTTTCTTAAAACTTATAATAAAACACGAAAGAAAATAATACAACGGCTGAAACCAACTAATCCTTTCAAATACGAAACGCAATTTACAGCGTACATTGTACGCCAACGCTCGTTTGCTCGAACATTTGCTATTTACAATAATGACAATTACTTCTTTGAACAAGTTTGATCGTTTGAATGCAAAGGCCGATGCTAATTTCATTCAATGCTGCTTTTTGTTCAATGATTAGATTTGAGCCGAAGACATTAGATCATACGTGTTGACTGAGCTGAACTACGCGTTCGCCTGCATGAGCTGACTGCACTTGACCAAATATTTTGGTTCAATTGACTGAATGTGAGCAAGAAATTTAGCGTATGAGCAAGTCAAGAAAACAGTGAGCCATGCAGGTCTCTGGTCGGCATATCAGTTGGCTCATGCCCTGCAATATTCTCGGAAATTTGGGGCATGAAGCGTGTGGCAGCGAAGTTCGTTCCAAAATTGCTGAATTTCGACCAAAAGCAAAGTCGCATGAACATCGCCCCGGAATTGTTGCATAACGTCATCGATAATCCATATTTGCTTAAAAGGGTCATAACTGGTGACGCATCATGAATATATGGTTATGACATCGAAACCAAAGCCCAATCGTCCTAATGAAAAAGTCCAGGAGAGCCATAACCAAAAAAAGCACGCCAAGTTCGATCAAATGTCAAGGTTTTGATCACTGTTTTCTTCGATTACCATGGCGTAGTGCATCAGGAGTTCTTACAACAAGGTCGTACGATAAATAAGGAGTATTACCTTGAAATTATGCGTCGTTTGCGTGAAGCAATACGAAAAAAACGCCCGGAATTGTGGAAAAAATGCATGGCTTTTACATCATAAAAATGCACCTGCTCACTCATCTTTGCTTGTGTGAGATTATTTCGCCAAAAACAACACCATTGTAATGTCTCAGCCACCGTATTCATCAGATTTGGTCCCCAGCGACTTTTTTCTATTCCCAAGATTGAAGAGACCCATGAAAGTACGGCATTTTGCGACGATTGGGGAGATAAAAACCAAATCGGCGAGAGTGCTCAAGGATATACCTGAAAGTGCATATCAGAACTGCTTCGGGGATTGGAAAAACGCTGGCAGAAATGTATTCGATTTGAGGAGGCCTACTGTGAAGGCGATAAAAAAGTATTGTAAATTAATGAATAAATAAATATTTTGTGCCAAAAATGAAAATTTAGCTTATGTTTGAGCACACCTCGTATGTACATGCATACTATAGAGCATGCACACTTACGTACATGAGTATGTTGGTAGCTGGTTACGTACGAATTTTTATTGTAAGCTAAGCATGACCGGTCCCATTTTTATTGCTGTCACTGAATATTTTGTTACTCCTCGTGTATGGTTTCCCTATGCCAACTCATTGTCAGTAGCATGAAGACCATCACCTCACCATCATCCGTATTACCATCAACAACATCACCATCGGCATTGCTACCACCATCAACGTTTTTGACAAACACCATTGCCCCGAACTATTATGGTGGCATGTGCCTGTGGTTACGAGTACGATTTTGTCGAATTTATTCATTCATACATACATATATACATACATACCATAGGTGGGCACACTGCATTATAAATTTACTGCATTACAAATAGCAGTAAACAGTAAAATTTTACTGATTACTGAAAAAAATTTGCATTACCAGTACACTTTTACTGATTACTGAAAAAAATTGCAGTAAAAATATTTTTTTACTGATTACTGAAAAAAAATTGCAGTAAAAATATTTTTTTACTGATTACTGAAAAAAAATTGCAGTAAAAATATTTTTTTACTGATTACTGAAAAAAATTGCAGTAAAAATATTTTTTTACTGATTACTGAAAAAATTACAGTAAAAATATTTTTTTACTGATTACTGAAAAAAATTGCAGTAAAAATATTTTTTTACTGATTACTGAAAAAATTGCAGTAAAATTACTGATAATATAATTTGATTATCAGTATAATATTTACTGTTTATGGGAAGTCAAAATGTAATACACTCTCATCACGAAAATCAATCATTTATGTAAAATATAGTATATCAGATACACGTATTTATTCCCAATCAATTTATTGAATTAATGATTTACAATGATTTAGAATCTATAAATGAACATGACAGTGATGAGGAAACTTACACTGACTCCGATTCAGATGACTCGACAATTGTTTCAGGTCCTCAATTTCGATCTGTAACTCCACGTCTGTCGAAACATTTTCCTTGTGCGAGCCACACTCTAAATCTTTTGGCTTCAACCGATTTCAACAAAATTATGAATTCTTCAAGTCAGGATGTAAAAGATATTCACAAAAGATCTTTCCAAAGGCAAAAAATCCTTCAATTTAATTGAAATTTTTTATATTTACATATTTTCTTACTGCACAGATGCACACAACTTTGGAATTAATGCAATAGACCGAAATCTGCAGAAATAGTTAATGGAGTGATAAATGCGAATTTAATAACTCCATGCATAACAAGGTGGAACTCGCTTTATGATTCCGTAAATAAGTTATTGGAGCACAAAACCAATTTAGCGGAATTGTGTTTCCGTTTAAAAATTCCTACCATTCTCAGTGGTGAGCTTGAGTACTTAGAGGAATACGTAAAGCTTATGAGACCTATTGCAATCGACTTCCTTCAGGGTGAAAAGACCATGTATTTTGGTTATTTCATACCCACTATAGTGTGCTTAAGAATAAAAATGCGTCGTTTGGAGCCTAAAAGTTTTAAGTATTTAACCGAAAGTAGCAAAAAAATGCATGAAGCTTTGCTTAAAAGATTTGAAAAGTACTTCCTGATTCAGCCTGACGCTTGGGATGCTGTCATTGCCGCTATTTCTGTCCCTGACATTAAGTTGCGATTTGTGAAAGCTCTTTTAGAAACAGCTAAAACGCAAACAGAAGAGGAAGTTAAAAAAATGTTCTACACTTATGTGGTCAAGTATGGAAAAGTAGCCTGTGCCAAAACTCGTATTCTACCTCAACCACCTCAAAAAACATTTTTTGACTTCGGGGATGAAAGTAATGGTAAACTTTTTACACTTGGTTTTCAATTAAATATTTGTGTTATGCATATATTTACTTAAATAGATATTAGCATACAATGTGGTTCCACTGACTTGGAAAATTATCTTCAAGAAACGCTCTTATACCTGGCCGGACGAGAAGAAACAACAAGTTGCCTAATTAAATATCAGGCTATTAAAAACGTATTTTTAAAATATAATACCCCGTTACCGTCATCTGCACCTGTAGAACGGTTGTTTTCATTCGCTGGAATTGTAAATCAGTCTAGAAGGCAAAAACTCAGCGATGGAAATTTTGCAATGCTTGTGTAAAGAAAGGCGAATAGCTAATAGCAAATCAAATTATATTAAAAGTATTTTTACTGCAATTTTTTTCAGTAATCAGTAAAAAAATATTTTTACTGCAATTTTTTTTCAGTAATCAGTAAAAAAATATTTTTACTGCAATTTTTTTCAGTAATCAGTAAAAAAATATTTTTACTGCAATTTTTTTTCAGTAATCAGTAAAAAAATATTTTTACTGCAATTTTTTTCAGTAATCAGTAAAAAAATATTTTTACTGCAATTTTTTTTCAGTAATCAGTAAAAAAATATTTTTACTGCAATTTTTTTCAGTAATCAGTAAAAGTTTACTGGTAATGCAAATTTTTTTCAGTAATCAGTAAAAGTTTACTGGTAATGAAAATTAAATTGCAATATCAGTAAAATATTATATTTACTGCATTCTTACTGTTACTGCAAAGTGCCCACCTATGATACATACATACATACATACATACGTCCATACATAAATATGTATTGTGTATGCAAATTGTCACCAATGTGGCAACAGCAACCGAAACAACAAAACGGCAATATCTCATATGATGACTGTATTGCTGACACCATTAATTTTCGCCAATTTCCAGCACCTCAGCAAAAGCGCAACAAATCGCACACCGGCACATTGCGCCGCCGGGGCGAGTAAGGCCAAGAGACTAAGTGATTGGCGACGCAGAAGCGGTGAGTCAGCGAGTAGCTTAACAAAGCTTAGCTCAACTCTGCTCAGTCAGTGCTTGGATTCGTTTTGCAGTATTGGCTTTGGTTCGATGAATTCGTTGCCAATGCTGCCCATTATTTGGTCCGTTCATGGATAAAACATGTTTCCACATTTGAATTTGTGAATTTGTGGATTTGTTTGAATGCGCTTCATTTTGTTGACTGTTGAGTATTTTTGTTGTTTTTTTTTTTTGTTAGCACAAACAAATTGTGCGCCTGCGCATATACGAGCATAAGTAGATTATCTGCCGAAAACAGCAAAATCAAGAGCAACTTTTAGCATTGGTCAGAGCTATCTGTGTCGATTGGAAAAACATATGTGCGTACATATGTATGTGTGCACGTTTGTATGCTTGAATGTTGATATACATACATACATCTGTTCATATGAATGTGAGTCTATAGCTTAGTCGGTTTGTACGCACCCTTAGATAGTCGCCATTTGTGCCTTGAGCCCTTGAACTAAGGTGAACATCTGTCACTTATTTTGATAATGAAAACTTTTTTTTTGCGAAAAGTTAGAAAGTGCAAGAATGCCTTACAGAATCATAACAAATCGAACAAATGAAATTCAGCTTAATACATACATACACATACCCATACACATCTACATATATGCCATAAAATACTAGAGAGCATCATTTTCTCTAACAGAAGAATCGAGGAAGAAGTATTCCTAAGAATTTTCTTCAAAAGTTATAATCGATTTTTGTATGGGAAGCTGAAAAATATACATACATATACGAGGGGACTGACAAAAGTTATTGCATTTAAAATTCTGAAAAATCGGTTTGCATAAAGACGAGAACACGTAAAATAGGTGATGCTGTATCAGTAGAAACTCCGCCACTGAAGCAGCAGGAAATTCGTTAATCAACAACTTACGGCTTTCGACGCCAACTCAGGTCTGTGAAAATATTCAATGAGTTCCAAACTGGATATAAAATGGTACCAAAGATACCACACTGAACAATTTTTTGTGGAAGCCGAGCCTCGGGAAGGATGACCAAAATCTTTGACCGACGAGCGAAGCGAAAAATTGGCGGAGACCCTCAAATGCACAGGAAATGAAATATAGTGAATTGGGCTTGAATGCTATGGCAGTATTACGAATATTGCCTAATTTTGTAATACATAAAGAAATCTGCTCGATTGGTTCCACGAATTCATCCATCAGAGCCAAAAATAAGGTGGAGTAAATTTTGCTCAATATTTTTTATGAAAATTTGAAAACAGAGGGTCTAGTAACTTGAATATGATGGTATGAGGTGACGACGCTTGGTTTTTAAGTATCACCTGGAAACGAAATATCAGTCCATGGCATGAAGCCTGAAAGCAGCAAATCCACCTGCTAAAGCCAGGCAGCGAGTGTCAGCAACAAAACTGATGATCTCGGTTTACTTCAATAATCGTTACTGCTATTCCGTTAGATTCTTTTCAGTCAGTAACTGCGAAATGATATACTGACAACTGCCACCCAAAAGTGTTTAAAAAATTACTTGAAAATAGCAACTGCGTCGCTACTTCTTACACCGCGACGCTGCGCAAACTCACACTGCTGAAATGATAAGTAACTTTATTGCGCTTTTGGCGTTGAAGAAATTCGTCCCACACCATATTATCTGGATCTGATGCCGTGCAATTTTTGGTTATTTCCAAAAATTAAGAAACATTTTAGAGGAAAAGTCTTTGGTAGCAATGAAGAGATAATAAATGCGGTTAATGCTGGACTTAAGAAGCTGATTTTGAGGACTATATGCAACAATGGATTTACTGATTAAAAATGCATTGAAATTAATGGTGATTATGTGGAGAAGGTAAACGATAATGAAGATTAAAAATAAAAATAAAAATTCATTTTTTTTTTTATTTCAAATTATCGAATTTTCGTTAGTCCCCTCGTAAGTGCACACACCCAGCGTCAAACCGATAGCAGCTCAACATTTTGACTAGTTTTTACCAGTTTCGACAATTTTTCAATAATATTCTGCTACTATTATTTTTCCTCAAAAGTTTAGCTCCATGTCTAACAAAAACCACATTAATATGATTCTCTAATTTTATACGAAAATTAGAAAAATTCTACCAAGTCTTCATTCCACTGTGAGTAACAAGGTGGCGCAAAATTAATCACATTTTTTTTTTTTAATAACTTGTTTTCTAAACAAAAAAGAAAATAAGTTTGAGTGGAATTCATTATTTTGGAAATCTTCATTGCTTGTCTGTTATACACATACAGCAGTCATCTAGTTCACAAGTGCCAAATATGATTGACATACGACGCCATTTACAAAAATTATACATCTTTTAAATATACATAATTGGAAGTGCCTGGCCGAGCTTCTCCTCCTATTTGTGGTGTGCGTCTTGATGCGGTTTCACAAATGGAGGGGCCTACAGGTTTAAGCCGACTCCGAACGGCAGATGCCTTTTCATGACAGAAATACACCCGAAGGTTTACCATTGCCTACCGTGGGACGCACGCTATTTGAAAAACTTTTTCTATCATTTGGTGTTTCATGATAAAAAAATCTTCTGATTAATTTGCGCCGCCATGTAGAAAGAGATTTAGTTCGCAGTTTCGTAGCTTAATGCATTACAATTCTACATAGAGTACAAGTTCGAAGTTGCTAAAAAATCCCATTGATTTTTTTAAATTTTTTTCAATGACGTTGTTGTTCATTTTCTGTGTAATTTTTCCAGTTTTCGCACGAAACTTTGAATCTGGCATTCCATATGGATTTTCTTAAGTAATTAACTATACTTTTACACAAAAATAATGAACTTTCTATAACAAAAAACACAGAAAAAATTGTACCTTTTGACGTGGGCTGTTTGTAAGTTTTCACCGGCTTTTATGGTCTTGAATAATGAAAATTTATTATAAGTGTTAAAGTTTGAACTAATCGTGCACAAAATTGTTTCTTTTTATATATTTAAATGACTTAGACCAAAATTTACCAAATTAGCAAATAATTAAAATCAATAATATATGAATTCTATTGAAAACACAAATTTAATAAAGAAATTCCCCTAAAATCAGTTGTGAGCTTAGATTTTTTAAATGTTTCTGGGAGTTTGGAGAAATACAATATTAAGTAGCATTTTATATCTTTAAGCTTCTCCTACGGACACTGGTTGCATATGTTAGGTGATAGATCCTAAACGTATCAGCATCATCAAAAGTTATTTTATAGAACATCTTACTATATAAGAAGATTTTTTAAATCGTTTCCATTGAATTTTCATCCATTCATTTTTTTAATAACTTTTTTACTAAAAACCCAATATAATGATTTTAAGTGATGGAAACCTTTAAATAGATCTTTACGCACTTCATTGCTCTCTTACTTTTCCTGCCGTTGGATTGGTAAAAAAAATCATTGAAGTTTTGAAATTGAAATTTGAAAAGGTCGAGCCAAGGAGCACCAGGAGATTTGGTGGCTCATAAAACACTCAGGCTAAATAGCCCATTGTATTTAAAGCTCTGGAAAGGTGGTAGATAGTCAAGGAGGGAAGGAGAAAAGTATCAGAGAGAGATGTAGGAAAGAATAGAGACAGAGATAGAGATGGTTAGTCCTCATTGAAGTTTTTAGTTTGGAAAGAGGTTGTCGTAATGTTATTTACCAGTTTTTGCTGATAGATATAACTAATTAGCTATTTTTTATTTTATTATTATTATTGTTTTCGACTTTTTCAATTTATAATTAACAATAAATGACTTTGACACACTGTTCAAATAACAACAATTACGTAAACACTTTCAACAATTTCGTAAACATTTTTGTGAACATAGTTGGATTAAAAGAACGCGATGTCAATATTCAATTTAATGTTATTTTATTTGAGGTTTTTTTATGCTATGCAACTTTATGTTATACTATATAATAGTGTACCTAATATAATATTGTTGTAGGGTTTCATTTATTTTATTTTACTTTTATAATATTTCTGGTTTTACTTATATTTCTCTTTTATGTTATGTTATGTTATGTTATGTTATGTTATGTTATGCTATGTTATGTTATGTTATGTTATGTTATGTTATGTTATGTTATGTTATGTTATGCTATGCTATTTCATTTTACTTAGTTTTTTTTGTTTTTCTAGTATGCTATGTTATGCTATGATATTTTATTTCCTTTAATTTGTATGTTTTTGTTTCTATTATATTATTGTATTCTACTGGTATATTATTTCTTGGTTTTTATTTTTCTCTTTTATGTTATGTTGTGCTATGCTATGCTATGCTATGTTAGGCTATGCTATTTTATTTCCTTTAATTTGTATGTTTTTGTTTCTATTATTTTATTTTATTTTGCTGATATATTATTTTATGTTATCTTATTTTTCTCTTTTATGTTATGCTATGTTATGCTATGCTATTTGATTTCCTTTAATTTGTATGCCTTTGTTTCTATTATTTTATTTTATTTTACTGTTATACTATTTTATGCTATCTTATTTTTCTCTTTTATGTTATGTTATGTTATGCTATGTTATGTTATGCTATGCTATTTTATTTGATTTAATTTGTATGACTTTGTTTCTATTATTTTATTTTATTTTGCTGATATATAATATTATCTTATGTTATCTTATTTTTCTCTTCTATGTTATGCTATGCTATGCTATTTCATTTTATTTATTGTAATTTTGGTTTTATTTAATTTTACTTATTATTATTTCATTTTATTTACTTCTTCTCTTTCATGTTATGTTACGCTATGCTATTTAATTAATTTTGTATTGCTGCTGTGTTTCTTTCATTTTACTTGTATATTATTTCATCTTATTTTAGTTTTCCATTTTATGTTGTTGTAGTGTTTCTTTTACGTTATTTAATTTTTCTTTTTCATGTTATGTCAAGCTATGCTATCTTATTTAATTTAATTTTATGTTATGTTTTCTATTTAATCTAATTTTATGTTTTTGTAGTGTTTCTTTTATGTTATTTAATTTTTCTCTTTAATGTTATGTTATGCTATACTTTTTTTTATTTAATTTTACAACAAGTAGGTCTAATTTTGTTTTATTTATTTTACTCGTGTTATTTTATTTTAGTCTTTTATGCTATGCCATGTTATGTTATGCTATGCTATTTTATTTTATTTAATTTTATGTTGTAGAGTTTTTTTTATTTTATTTTGCTTTACTTTTATATTTTTTCATGTTACTTAATTTTTCTCTTTGTTATGTTATGCTATGCTATCTTACTCAATTTAATTGTATGTTGTTTTAGGGTTTATTTTGTTTTGTTTTATTTTACTCTTATTTTATTATCTTTCCTTCTTTAATTTTTGTATTTTATGCTATGTTATGTTATGTTATGCTCTACTACTTTGCTTCATTTATTTAATTTTTCTCTTTCATGTTATGTTATGTTGCCTTATGCTATGCTATTTTATTTTATGTTTTTGTAGTATTTCTTTTATTCCGTTTTATTTCATTTTATATTATTTCGTATTATATTACTCGTTCATGTTGCTCCTCTA
>JAYXIM010056239.1:0-50575 GCA_037575425.1 Anastrepha fraterculus | reverse complement strand
TGATCGTATTACTCGATGGACGGGATGAAACACTTGACCGAGTTGTTGACATTTCAAAACAGTAATCGTCGTTTCTACTTCAATTGCGGTAATGATTGGAAACCAGATCACAAATCAAATTGCCCAGCAAGGGATTTCACATGTCAATGTAGAAAAAAATGTGACTTTCGTCGTATGTGCCGCAAGAGAAATGACAACAACAACAACAGCGCTGGCAACAACAACCCAAAGTCGATATCATTGGATTCAAAACCTGGAAAGCGCATTAATGATGCTAGCTGAAATAACATGTCAGGTAAAATTCAGGGATTAGAAAATAATTTGAAAAAATATCTGATTTTAACAAATTAAATTTAAACTTTTATAGAATAAGTTCAATTCGAAACAAAAGAGATCGATGGAGGTAAGAGGTACCTAATACACAATCAATTAGTTAAATTCAAAATCGATAAGGGAGCCGATAACAATTGTGTTCCATTACGGATTATCAAACATTTGAATATTGAAATAGAAAATAAAAACAACGACTTCCCTGTTTACGATTATAGTAGTAATAAAGTTAAGATATTCGGTATCGCTAAATTAAATCTATTTGATTTACAAACAAAGTAAACCAAATTAGCGGAATTTCTGCTAGTTGACAATAACTAAGAACCTATACTGGGAAGAGAATCTTGCACGGAATTTGAATTAATCAAACAACGGAATATTGACTCAGGTAATTTGTCACCGTATAAAGAAAGGTTTGTGAATGATAACAGGGATGTTTTCGCGGATGTTGGAAAAATTCCAGCGGAAATTACTATTCATTTAAAGGAAAATTCTTGCATTGCCTTTCATTACCAGTCTTACTTTAAAAAAAACGTTTCCCGAGCACTATAATTAAAAAACTCAAACCAAAGTTGGATGCAATGGCTCAATCTGGAATAATTTCACCCATTACAGATCCAACTGACTGGGTTAATAATTTACAAATAGTTAAAAAATCAAATGGTGAGTTGAGGATTTTCTTGGATCTGAAACCTTTAAATGAATGTAATAAATGGGAACATTTCTTAATTCCAACAATTGATAATTTTTCTTCGGAACTGTCAAATAAAAGAATATTTACAGTACTTGATTGCTCCAATGGGTTTTGGGAAACAGAACTTGATGAAAAGAGTTCTGAATTTACCACATCCATGACACCTTTCGGTCGATACAAATTCAATCGACTTCCATTTGGGTTAAATTGTGCACCGGAAATTTTTCAAAGAATTATGATTCGCATATTCGGTGATATTCCGGGCGTGCTTGTCTATTTTGATGACATCGCTATTCTTGCCGAAAACGAAATAGAACATGACAAAATTCTTTCAAGGGTTCTAGAGCGCCCACGCACTAATAATGTCAAATTTAATCCGGAAAAAAATCAATATCGCAAATCGCAAGTAAAATTCATGGGTCATATTCTCTTAAATGGTACAATTAAACCGGGAAATAAACATATTCAGGCCATTTTAGATATGAAAAGACCAACTGATAAACATGGTGTTATGAGATTATTGGGGCTTTTTAAATATCTCAGCAGATTTATCCAAAATCTGTCAAAAATTAACGTCGGAATTAAGAAATTTAACCATGAAAGATGTGGAATTTCAATGGAACGATAAGCATAAAAGGGAATTATCAGAATTATTGAAGATTATTACATCGGATTCAATTTTATGGCTTACGATCCAAATAAGCCCGTTGTTATTCAAATGGACTTGGATCAGTTCTAATTCAAGAGGGGCATTCAATAGCCTTGGCATCAAGAATATTGGCAAAGAACGAACAAAGATGGGCGCAAACAGAGAAAGAACTTTGAGCTATTGTGTTTGCATGTGAACGATTTCATTACTTCATTTATGGACGTGAATTCACAGTTGAAAGTGATCACAAACCATTGGAAAAACTTGTCAAACGTCATATCAATGACGTATCTATGTGTTTACAAAAGATGTTCATGCTCTTATTAAAATATCCATTAATAGATGTGATCTATAAACCTGGAGAAAGCATGTTAGTTGCATATTGGCTGTCACGTGCGCAATTGAATGATGCATCGGAATCAGACGGAATGTCTGGGGTAATTTATGCTGTCACAAGAGCTGCCTGTGTGTCGGAAGACAATTATAATTGTTACAGACAGTTATTGGAATCAGATGATGATCTTAAAGGGATTTGTCATTTTATTGAAGGGGTATCATCATTTGAAGGATTATTGCAAACAATTTCACAAACTTAAATCTGAATTGCACTTTGAAAATGGATTAGTGTTCCTTAGATTGGTCATTCCAAAACAAAAATTCATTTTTAGTGCATATTAAGGGTACTCTTTTAAAAACTTAAACTTAAAATGATAACACAATAGATAGCAGAAATACTACTATTACGCAATTACTCAATAAGCCGTTTAGTACCATCGTTGTCGAGTATAGTCGGGCATCTTCTCGGCATGCTTCGAGTCAGCCTTTCAGCGTAGCTCGCCGGCAAAGAGGAAGATTTTGCGAACTTGACGCACGAGTTGCTTTAAATTGTGGATGGGCTTTCAGGAAAGTTGCGTTCACATTTTCAATCGGGTTGGCATATGGAGACTGGGAAGGCTAGTCCATTACTTTGATGCCAGTTTCTGGTTTTGTTGTTTTTCAATGTGTTTTTCTGAGGGCAGTGGTTTTGATGATGTGGGACGGTAGAATATGTTCGCCTCCTTCAGTCGTCGTTCGATGGTGTTGGGTCCCGCTTAAAAAGTTGGAGGATTCCTTTATTCTGCTTTTTTGTCGTCACTCGCTTCAAGCCGCGCTCGGAAAAGTCATCGACATTTCTGTACACCTTATACCGCTGATTCCACATCACAACAAACTTTTTTGATTTTTAATCACTTTTGCAGCCGCGACGTAAGATAATTTCGTCCCTTTCGAATGCGTGCATACAAATACCGCCTCGAAACGCTTCGTGTACTTCGCACTCATTTTTGTTTGGTTGCGTTTACGGGAAAGTTGCGAACGACATTAACCTGAGTTAGCACTGGCGTCCGGTTATTTTATTCTGACACAGACTGTGTATATGTTTTCCCGTGGTTCCTAAGTGGAACATAGGACCTCAGAAAAGAGACTAAAATTTGATTTATTTGTAGCTAGAAATTTTATTTGCTTCCACAAATAGCCTGCTTTCTGCGCTTCTGTATCCACCTGTCGCCTACAGGAGCTAGCTGGTCTCCCGCTTCTGCTTATTGGGAATTTCAATCCCACGCATCTTTTGTGACGTCGTCCAGGGGCTTACGCAGTGTATGGCCGATCCACTTCCATATGCGATGTCGTACTTCGAGGAGGATGGAGTATTTGTTTATTACAAGCCCATAGATCGGGGCTGCTTATGGTTTTAGGCCAGAATATCCGCCTAATTTTGCGTAGTTGCAACTCGCACGTGTTCAGGTTCTACGTCTCACAACCATGTAGAACCACCGATTTTACGTTGGCTTCGAAAATCCGCAACTTCGTACGCCTAAATATGTGTGATCATCTCCGCACTTTATCCAGCATACCAAAGGCAGAACGTACCTTTTATATGCGGTTGCGAATATCTACTGCTTTTCTGCCATTTTTTAAGGTAATGCTGCCGAGATAGCTTCGATCTGAATAGCTTGAGTTTCGTTGGTGTTAATGCACATACATTTTGTTTTGGCAATGTTGATTTTCATCCAAGTTTGGCCTGCAAAAGCGTTGCCCGCATGCAACTTTGCCGGTTTTGCGAGTGTTTGTGCTCCATCAGGCATATATCATTCGCGTAGTCCAGGTCAACCAAGTCTGATCGCGGTTTGTAAAAAATACTGGCAGTCAATGCATTTTCAGGATTAACACAGCAGCAAGCGCCTGTGTACAAATTCTTTAAAAGGCTGATTATTTTTTCGGGCACTCCTTTGCTCGAGAGAATACTCCAGGTTGCGTCATGCCTTAAAGTGTTAAACGATTTCTCGCAATCGATGAAGCAAAGATATAGAGGAGAGTGCCACTCCACCGAATGCTCAACAATCATGAGCGACGTGGATGAAAGCCGACTTGTTCATTGCGAAAATCCTGTATCAGCGAGATGGACAGTCTTTTGCTCGTGCTGAGCAGCGTTATCCCTCTCCAATGTTTGCATTCAGATAAAGTACCCTTTTTTAAGAGAAGAGTAATTACACCTTCTTTCATCTCCGATGGTATCTTTACGGAAGACCAAATATCTCTTAATAATGACATTAGGAGCTGCGCACTAATCCGAGGATCTGCTTTAAGTAGTTCTGGGGTGATGTTTCCTAATCAGGGGGCTTTATTATTTTGGCATTGACTATTTTGCACTCAACAAACATATGGTGGGCACATCGTAGGTATAGTCCATAGCGTTATTCGAATATCGCCTACCATATTATTTTATTCGACTAATATGGTTATTCGAATGCCTCATTTGCTCGATTAACCGAATAGTGGGAGCAGTAGCAGGAACGTTTCCACAACAGTGGACTATGCAATTTTTATAAATTATATTTTTACTTCGAAGTTGTTAACATATTAAGATCCAAAATTTTTCAAATTATGTTTATAAAGCTTCATAAGATTTCAGATTTTGCTCAGCTCGAATATATAAAGTATTTCAAGAGAGAAGTCTCGATGATGTTTTAAAATAAAGCACACACACATTTAGATTATTTCAGATTTCACTATTGTTATTAAAAATATGGCTCTTAGCAATTATGTGTGAAGAATTGCATCATTTAAATATCTACCATGGACACGCCTACAGATAAAATCCACCACATTCGATTCATGAATGCCTGATTGTTGAAACCGTTGCGATATTGTTCAGCAACACTTTGCACGACAGCGGCAATATTCTCAACAGAACGTCCAGTTTTCGGTTGCCTGCCTTTTTTGAAGTAAAACTTCTTTAGCGGCGGTCTGATATTCGAACGGGAATGGAGAATGAATTGGAAAAAATGTAACGTTTAGAGATTTCGTTACGCGAGAGAGAAAAAAGATACAACGTAGAGAGAAGGAGAAAGAGAGCTATACATTTTCTATACCTAAGACATAGGCTTCGTTGTAAGACAGAGTATACAGATATATAACATAGAGAGAAAGAGAAGAAGAGCTATACATCATAATGTTACGCGACAGTCCCGCTTAACAACAACAAAACGATTAACGCTAAACGATCACATTTACCATTAGTTTGTGCTTGTGCGACGGCCATTCACAAGTCTCAGGGAAGCACGTATTCTGAAGTTGTTTACGAATATGATAAAAAACATTCGCAATCATTAGTTTACGATGCTTTATCACGAGTCACTTGCATTGAAGGCTTGTGGATTATAACGAACGGAAATGATTTTAGATTCTACCATGGTCGACGAGCATCAGTCAGTATGTCTCATTTACAAGATGAATTCCGGAGACTATCGGTAAATAGACTGGAAACTGTGGATAAACAAATAATCGATTTCATGACTCAGAGAAGAGGGCTATCTGTATATACTCTTAATTGTCAGAGCCTACGAGCACATTCCGCAGATTTAACAGACTCTGTCATCCGCAAATCGAGTATAGTACTTTTGTCCGAAACTTGGTTAAACGATAACGAGGATATTAGTATACCAAATTTCAATTGCGTCATCAAATATAAGCGACTAAATCTTAAAACTGGCGGTGTGGCAATCTACCACAATCAAGATGATAGCGTAAATATCGTCACACCAAACATGGAAATGACTGCCAGGCAGTCTCAGTCATATTCATCAACAGTCACACCAGTTGGCGATGTTTGGATTGCAGAATGTCAAACGCTGAATGGAAAAACTATTGTCATAGCCGCCATCTATATCTTACCGAACCAAAATCTTGATGACATAATATTATATATTTCATTCACCGCTCACTACTGGTTTACAGCCACGCAGGTCCAAATGCACTTGGAAGAGGCGAAGACAAAATTCCATTGATTCTCGGGGGAGATTTCAACGTAAATTTCGGATCCAATGATTCTTTGCCGTTGATTCAATTTCTTCGAGAAACATTCGGCTTGAGGATAAACAATAACCCTAAAGAATCAACAACAAAATCCGGAACTACACTAGATGCAATTTTCACACGTCATCTAGAAAATATTGAATCACGTACATATATTTCATATTTCAGCTATCACAAACCAATTATATCAGTATTACCAATTGAACCACCAACAGATGATAGCATATTGCATATACCTATAGTTAATAAAATCGAATTTTGGTTACACAAATTTTATACTGTTGTATTTCTTTTGAAATTATCCCTGTCTCCTTCTCTTCCTCTCTGGCTCTTTCTCTCTCTCTCTCTTATTCACACTCTTTCACACACAGGAATTTTTTTCACCAACCTTTTAATTGCCGACTCATTCGAACGATTATTTACCACCAGAAAATCACGAATTATTGTTCTTAAATATCGACCACTTTCTTAATGAGTTTAAATTATTTTGCTGCTTTGTAAATTATACATCTGTCTACTTGACAAATATCAAAGATGACATTAAATATTGTTCATTAGTCACCAGTTTTGAAACACCCTTTATTTAAAAAATTTAGCAGGAACTTCGATGGGGAACTACAAATTACCGTAATATTACTTTTATATGTATATGTACAATTAACTGACGCATACATAGCTCGCTGGGTATTTGGCCGAGCTCCTTCTTCAATCTGTGGGCCGTGCTTTGATGATGGCCCACAAACGGAGGCACCTACGGCAGCCGCTTTGTTATGAGGAGCTTTTTCATGGCAGAAATACACTTGAAAGTTTGCCATTGCCCGCCTAAGGGCGATCGCTTTTAGAAAGATCCGTTTTGAACACAGGCTATAGCGAATGGTAGTCGTGCACAAACCCATTCGACTACGGCGGCCGCCGTATGAATGTGTAATAATGAATAGCCATGTGTTAAGCCAAACCAACATAGCAATAAACGCTATGCAGTTAAAGTAATTTGAGGTAACAGGACTGTCTTCGAAGATGGTCAGCTAGTGTGAGTGCACATTGCGCTTTCGCACCCATCCCACATATTAGCCAATTGCTATTGCAAAATTTCTGGTAACGCCCTGCTGTTCGGTATGCAGTAAATTCGGTACGTAATCCCGGCTGAAAGCGCTTGAGAAGACAAACGGCAAGTCGTTGGTGCGCGCCATTTGTTCACATTCTCTACTCTTCTGCATTGCTTTATCTTTGGGATTTTCTATTACTCTCCCTTTTTGAAGGGTGTTGCATAGCTGTTTCTTCAAACTTGCATGCATAAGCATGTGTACATTTCTTAACTGACTTTAATGCCGGGCGGTTTACAGGGCGGTCGCTGGCATTTAATGTTAAAATGAACGAAAAGCTAAATATTTTTTTTTAATTGCTCACGAGAAATGTGTGCATTCGCTACTTAGTTTAATACCATTTATGTACATACGAATATGCATATGTATGTATACCAGTTGCGACGCATGTAACATATTTTTCGCCAACCCACATCTTTGGCGGGCTCACTCTAAAGTGCTCAATTTATTCGCCATTAGAATGGAGGGTTTATGGCTAATAAATAGTAAAGCAACTATTAACTACAATAGATGTGTGTATGTGTATGAGGGTATGTAGGCGGCTAAGTGTGTATGTGCGGCCGTCGGCAAATAAGTAGAAATAAGTATGAACCCTTGCACTTTCTAGCACTGTATCAAGCCACGAGTGCACGAATCTTGTTGCATGTTTGTTGGGTATTCATGTCGGTTTTATGTAACAAATTCCTTATCTCCATCCACAGAGGTTCGCTTAAGAAAAGTCAAAAGTTTCGACTTTGCGGATTAATCTGATTAATTTGTTTGATAAAATTGCAGTGGATTAGTAAGTGGTAACTGCTATACGGGCGGCACGGCATGATTTCAACTTTAATGCAACAAAAAGTATGAATTTCCTGTCTGGCCAATTGTGAAGTTTCCCCCAGCTGAAAACGTTTACTGTCTAGTTAGTTTACTAATCGGCAATTCCTATTTTGGATATCTAATTTTTTCTCTTTTCACAAGCAGCATTTATTTGTTGTAAATTTAATGCATCAAACTTCAGAAATGAAAATGAAGCAAGAAAATGAAACGATAAAATCTAAATTAAATTTGAGGTTACACACATAATAATATTTTTTGGGCTGAATATTTTTTGATTATAAAAATACGTACACAAATATTCGCTTCCTAAGTAAATTCATAAAGGGAAAACTAATGCCAATAGAAGAATATATTTCTTCACGCGCATGCACTGGCTAATATTCTAGGGTATTATCAGTTCAATTACTATTTAATTAATATCTGGATGGTATGGATGGTATTGATCTGGACAACGTTTATTTTCAACAAGACGGCGCTTCCTGCCGCACAAGCAACGGAACCATTGATGTTTTGCGGGAAAAGTTTCCGCACCGTGTTATCTCTCGAAGAGGTGATCACAATTGGCCATCGAGATGTTGTGATTTGACACCTTGTGAATTATTTCTATGGGACCACGCGAAAGAGAAGGTCTACGCCAACAGCCCAGAGTTGATTCAAGACCTCAATGATGGAATTCGTGAGGCTATCGAGGAGATGGGGCAGCCACTTTGCAATTCAGTTATGGAAAATTTCTTAAAAAGGATATTGTCCTGTAAGCGTGGTCGTGGTGGTCATTTGCTTGATGTTATTTTTCACTATTAACGACATTCCTTCCTCTCTATAATGAAATAAACATCCGATCATTTATATTAAAAAATAGCATTTTTCTTTGCATATCAAAATAACACCTCTTATTGGAAAACCCTATATATTATAGTATTGTCGATCACCGTTGCCGAATGCATTGGTGCGTGACTAGCATTCGGAAGTATACAGGTTGGAAACCCCGGGCATGAATCACCAATTGATAGAAAAAGTTTGTCTGTAATGGCAGACCTCCGGGAATATTACATATGTACATATTATTGCCGAGTTGTTTGTGGTGTACTGGTTTCTTCGAATATGGCAACAATTGAAGTTGGTCTCAAAGGTAGAGTGGTTAATTTCTGTGAATCCCGTATCTTTTAGGGCATCTCTCGCACTCCGATCTTAACAACTTTCTAATCATCGCTGCTTGCCGAGCCGTATGAGTCCTCATGGAACCCCACGCATTGGTTGGTGGCTTGATTTGTTGGTTGAAGTGGAGATTCATCCGGTATCCAACTAGCGCTTCCGCATCATTTTGTTGCCACAACATCGCTACCAACTTGTTTAGCGTTTATTTATAGCAAGACTATATCCAGTCTGTGCAATATAGGAAACTTATTAGGTTGTTAACGTCTAAGTCAGACAGTTTGCCCAGGGTTGACATTCTCTCATTCCATAGGGCAGGGCATTCACAGAGGACCCTACGCATACTGTTCATGTAAAATCTCTCCAATTTAATCTTTGTTAATGTTCAGTTATTTTGCTAGTTGCCAAAATTGTATTCTTTCATCGGTCAGTACTAATTTTTCTACTTTAGGACATTTTCGTCTGTCACAAATTCCTTGTTGAACTAGCCGAGCTCCTTGCCTTACATTTCTATGTGAAGATACAGAGAGAACTAATATCATTTGTTCAACAATTATATAATCACTGGACGGTGCTCTGAATTGCAGGAATTTCCAGATTGTCCCAGAGATACAATTTGTTACACCAGCAATAAGTCACACAGTTATTGTTTTCAGTATATCACCACTCCGAGATCTGCACCAAACTATTATTACCTGCGAATGCATTCGCTTTTCGATAATTCCCTTTGGAGAATTTTGGCCATCTTCAGCTTATTTAAAGCCCAAACTGGAAAGCGGAAGCGAAATTTGGAGAAACTCCCATCAGGCTGTTAAAGCTATGAATTCAAATAAGCTTGGAATATTCCACAACAATGCATATACATACGAGTATGCATAATCATTCATACGCCTTAATACACGCATTTAATTAGCAGAAAATAATATCCCTTTGCTGTACAAAATTGCAAGACTTATGCATGTGTATACATGCGTATACTATATGTACATATATCTCAAATGCATTCATGTAAATTTGTTAAATCAGTTTTGGTCGCATTATCAAGTGCACTCAAGACATTCGATATTTTAACATGTTGCAATACGATAAAAGGGTAAGCGCCGATCAAAACGTTTTAAATTTCCATTTAGAGAATACAAATATGCAAAAAAGGTGAGCACGTATTTAGGGTTGCCAAAAAGTATGATGTTGAAAATTGAAGTGCCAAAAGATTTCACTTTTGCGTTTAATTCTTCAAATTTTTCTAAGTGTCAAAAATAATAACGCTTTCCAATATTGCTATGAGTTTAGGACCCCATAATCCATAATATGTATAATGCCTTCGGTCCTTCCCTTTGGGTGAATGCCAAGCCCATGAGTGTTTTAAAAGTCAGGATGTTCTGTAATGGGCTTTAATGAAGCAAAATGATATTTTTGCGTTTTGGTATTAAACAAAAAAAGTTTGCTGGTTAGTGATTAAAGTGATTATGTATGTAAGAATAAGCAATTTATACGAGCTATGTACAAGGCCATTTTTTTAATATTATAGTATACATTATGTGCTATATAGAGTTTGAATGAATTGCTCTAGGTATGTCTTCTTATTGATTGGCGCGATAACCGCTTAAGTAATTTTCACCGAGTTTAACAAAGCACGCCAGTCGTTGTTTTCTCGTCCTAACCGAAGCCAGTTGGAAACACCAAGTCAAGCCAAGTCTTCCATCACCTGACCTTTCCAACGCAGAGGAGGCCTTCCTCTTCCTCTGCTACCACCAGCTGGTACCGGATCGAATACTTTCAAAGCCGGGGCACTTGTATCCATTCGGACGGCATGACCCAGCCAACGTAGCCGCTGGATCTTTATTCGCTGCACTATGTCTATGTCGCCGTAAAGCTCATATTGGTCCAAAAATCTTGCGCACTCTCAAACACTCCAAGGGACGCCTCATCGGATTTGGTCATGGTAAATATGCCTTTAAAGTGTATTTGAAAGATGTTTTCAATCCCTGTTTAACTAATCATGTCACCAGAAAACCGGCGAACGATATGATGTGGAAGAGCTGCTGGGAGTACGCACTGCAGTTTCTAGAGAATCACAGGTTCACAAGTATATATAAATCAGCTCTTAGCAATGCTCGGCCTGAGTAGAATTACCTTGGAATGCTGGATGGGTTATTTAAGGATGCAGCCGTACAGTCAATTCTTCATAAGCGTATTTCAGATCGCCACTCACCAGTTGATTATATTGACGATAATTTACTAAATGACATAAGCAGGGATGCTCTATAAGAAAAAGCAATCATTTCTCCAACAAACGAGTTCGGTACTTCCACGATTTCCAACTCCAGAATGAACTTTATTTGTTATTTTTTCAGGGAGTTAAAAAATTCGTCTCGTCCATGAGATGGAATTAACTCGTAAACATTTGGGTGCAAAGATTTATTACGATTTTCGACACCCCGTGCAAAAACGGTTTTTGTGCCAGAAACAATCTGTGCTGTGCGCCAGTTGACAACGAAAGATCGTCAGCGTGAGACCACAACACCCGTTCAATATTGCATGAATTAGATACCGCATAATTTGACAATTGCCCAAAAAAGGACTCGTATCGATTGGTGCAAAGAAAACTTGAAGAAATTCATCTGCGGTGGTCCAGCACGTCTATGATATCGTAACAAGAGACGAATATTGGATATATGCAAATGGGCCGAAAACAAAACAGCAATCGACAGAATGGGTGTTCCGAGAGCAACTTTATCCAACAAAAATGGTTCACGGAAAAAGCACCTAGATGCAAGTGGTCGCCCGATTTGCGGAAAATCTGATCATGCCACAACTGTATCAGTAGAGAAACTAAAACCCGTCGATTCTGAGCGGTATAAAACCATTTATTGTCCTTTTTTGCGGTGAACTAAATTCAACCGCCCATCATCCTTCGCAGAGCGAGGTTTCACGCATCGGATTATACAAATGGGTTTTTGAACACCCGAAAGGTCAAATTAATAGGTCATCCGCCTTACAGCCCTCTTTTAGGCACCTAATGATTTCTGTTTGTTCCCAAAGTGGCAAAAATGGTTTGAAAATTGATTTATGCCATTGAAAAAGTGTATTAAAATATTTTGAAAATCAATAATGCAATTATTATTTTACTGTGCTCTCAAATTATAAAAGGCAATCGAAGCTTATTATGCTAATCTATTTTTCTTTCTAAAATGTCACTGTTCGGATGCAGTAGTTAAGGGTTGAGCTCAAAAAAGATCTAGTTGTAATGCTTGTCTGTACATAACAGTTATAAAACTTTAATGCAGTAAAAGATTTTATTAATGGTACAAGTTTAAAATTAATTAATCTTCGTAATAATTCAATCGATTGCATGACTCTCACAGGTGCAAGTATCGGTGGGAGAATTATTATACCAAAAAGAATAATAAAATTCAATTCTACCTGTATCCAACATCGCTTGCATTCACTATGACAATAAATAAAAGTCAAGATCAATAATTTTATTAAGTAGCAATATACATAAAGTGTCCCAAAAAAGTATTCGGAAATATTTTTTCTTGTTTATAAAATAACAGAAACTCATTTCACTTTTTATTTATTACTCAAAAAAAATAAATTCGGTCATTTCATTGTGGTCTAAGCTTTAATTTAAATATAAAAATATTTTTTTTCATTATAAGCAAATAATGTATCAACTCAAAAAATATGTGAATTCATGTCACAAAAGTATTCCGAAAAATAATTCCAGATATTTTAGGTTTTATCACTACAAATATAGTTTTTACAGACATAATATTATATAATTTATTAATGTGATGTAATATCTGTATTTTAAATAAGCAAAATGTGTTAATCGTAGCATAATTCTCATCTGTATTGTAACTGTATATTAATATATATCGTAATGTTTTGCCAAAAGGATGCAACTCAAAACTGAAGTATTTTAGGAAGAGGTAAACAGTTTGTGATTGATTAGCCGCCTTTGATTTGTCTCCTCGCTATGTTTGTGCTCAGCTTGAGCAAGATGCGCCACAAGCGAGTATGATTAAACCACATAAAATTGGTATTAAAAATAAGCTAGTAAATAAGTAAGCCAAGTTTAAATTTTACTACTCATTTAGTGCTTCCAAGCAAATGCCATTTTTGGCAACTCTTTTCCAGTGCGGCAAATTTATGACTATTTATGTTAGTTACTTTATCTACTCGTTAATGCTTGATAAATCGAAGACGACGAACAAAATTAACTACTAATTTTTACGGAGCAATTTGAATTGGTTTAATGCAGAAACAACTTGATTGTGATTTTAACGCCTTACGAGTTCACTAGTTATATTTATAACTGCATATTTTTTCTTAAAGCCTTATAATTAGGTTGTAAAATAGGTAAATATATAACTCTTATATAGGGTGTTTTTTTTAGAGGTTAGGTTTTCAAGATGAAATAAAACGTATATAATTTAATGGTATGGCCAAGAATTTAGTTTTATTATAAAGATAAGGGTTTGCCATTATGTTTTAAAAATGATACCCATTCAACCAAAAGTGAGCTTCATCGCTGAACAAAATTTTCTTCGATGCGTCGCGCGAACCGAACCATTATTTTCGTAATAAATTTGCACGATTTGCAGACGTTGTTCAGGTGTAAGTCTATTCATTATGAAATGGCAAACCAAACTGAGCTTAAATCAAGTGACAGCTGTCAAAAAGACCATCTACGAAAAAAGTAGTGCCAACTTGAAAACCTAACCTCTAAAAAAAACACCCAATACCTTCAAAACGCGATGCATTAAAACTTTTTTCCTTACCAGCCTTTGGAAAACTATCAATTGATGTTTGAGGCTTCCAGTTACCAAGTTCCATTCGTTTTACATTATAAATAAATATTCGTTTAGACGACTCAAATATGGTGGCCAGTAACAAAAAGCAACTCAAAATATTCTACTTGGGTTGATCTAACAGATTTGAGTTGAAAGCACATAACTGTATGCGAGCTGATTAACAGTGTTGTATGGTAAAAAAAAGAGATTATTGTGAATGGGCTACCAGAAAGTACTTGGGGAAATTTTAGCTAAACGCCAAACTTCTGGATACGCGCATAAGTCCCGTCATATCGATACTAGCAGTAGAATAGCATAGGCAGTCACAGAATTTTTGGCAAGTAATTTAATAATGTACTCAACATTTTGGAATAAAATAATGTATATATGAGTATGTACTGAAAAAAAAATAAATAAAAAGGTAATTTTAATGGTGATTTTACATTAGTCCGCATGTTTATGGGACCAAATGGTTCAATTGAGGGCAATGGTGAATGAGCTCGCTTTCCAGACTCGTTGATAGCTTTGTTTGCAGCTGCAGAAGTCAACGGAACGTGAGGTGAACACAAATGTTAAGCCGTGAAATCAACCAATTATTTATTACTTTATTCGGCTAATTTCAAACGTTTAATTATTTCAACCATTTTCCCCGAAAAATATAAAAAAAAACTACATAACTTATGGTAAAATAGCGACCACGAAAATGATCACCCAAACAACAAATATAATGTATGGTGTACATTGTAAGCCCCAACAGTGCTTTAATGCACTTATGGGTTTTTGCTTTAAAATCCCCATTTCCACCAATTTTCTCGACAAAAGTTTGTAAATTGGTTGGAAATATTACTTTTTGTCCAAAAAAAAAGAAGCAAAATGTGCAATCTAAAACTGGAAACGTCGTTCATTTACAGAGCAACACACCCTCTCGCAAATACTCTTATTTGTAGTTAAAAATGTGATACCTCACAATTAACCAGATCATAAACTCTGAACGAAGAGAAAGTGCTTTGAAAGCTTTTAAGGGGACCCGGTGGTCTGGAGATTCCAAAAAATCGATTTTTTGTTTTTTCGATATTTCGAACCAAGTGATAGTATCCAAGGAATATACTGTGAAATTTTCATGCGCAAATTCCGAATATTATAGCTTCTACCTTAAACGCGATCAAACTTTAAACTCATTTATCTCGAAACGACTTTTTTCGGCGTATTCAACTGAATCATCTGAAATTTTAAAATGTTGTTCACAACATCAGTGGCTAGCGCCCGTACTAGAATCATAGTATTATTTCAATTATTTTGTATCTTTTTGATTAAAAAACTGAAAAAAGAGTGTCAAATTCAAAACCGCGCCATTTTGTAAATTTTTTTTATTCTAATACGGGACATAGCTACAGTCATACTGATTAATAATTTTTTTGGTTTTTGTGTTTCGAATAAATAGAAGTGCCAAAATGGACAACAACAATTTTTCGGGAGGGTCAACTTCAGCGCCATTTTTATATTATTAAAATTAAAAAAAAAATTGATTTTTCATTTTTGTATGTAAAAGAAGTTAAATAAAAAGCCCTAAAAATTTAAATATAGTTTTTAATTTTTTTTATTGCAAAAAAAATTCAACTATTTACACTAAATTTTCAAGCTCCCGGACCCAGCTACTAGCATGGTTGATTTGAGTGCTTCGCCTTATTAAGCTATATAGGTATAACGAATAAGAAGATCTGAAATCTGGTTAAAAGTGCGCATTGAAAATGTTTCGAAGCATAATATCTATTCTAGGAGCCAACGAAATTGTCGTCACTTCACATCTTCACACATTCGGAATTCGTAGAACGTAGATTCGAGTCTCCGTGAAACACCAAAATGAAGAAAAAGTTTTTTTCTAATAGCGGTCGCCCTCGGCTGGCAATGGCAACCCTTCCAGTGTGATTCTGCCATGAAAAAGCTTCTCATAAAAAATATCTGCCGTTTGGAATCGGCTTAAACCTGTAGGTCCCTCCATTTGTGGAACAAAAGCAAGACATCTTACATAGCTCGGCCAAACACCTAAAAAGGGTGTAAGCGCCAAAAATATATAAAATATGTTTATCGAACCGGTTAACTCTATTGCGCCTTGGATGAAAATGCTGATGGGTCGGGATTTAAATGTCTGATTTAAGAATTTAAAATCGGAATGAATAAATAGTAGTAAGTTTATTGATTTTAAAAAGATAGAACATTTTCTAGGGGCAAATAAAATGTATGTCGTTTGGCATCCCTTGCATAAATACAATCACGTGGTTTGGTCTTCCTTTGAGGGAAACTTAACATGCTTTCCATTTAATCAGAAACAAAAAATGGAACCAAACAAAAACCATGGCTCAACAATGCATGTCATAAATGCCTAAGGCAACAGCAACAATAACTTCCAAGTTCCTTGTAATATGAAGACATGAACATAATTTGCTGTTTACGCCAATCAATGCACACATACATACACATACAAAGGAATGACTCCCGCGGGCGGACCGGTAGTCGTGTTTTTATTGCTTTGGTCAAAAACTGATTGAATGCTTGAGCTTTAACTAATAAACAAAGTTAATAGGCTGCCACCACAACGAAGGCAATGTATGTGAATAAATGCACAAGACGTACAACAACAAAGTATGTACATAAATGTAAGCAACCGAAATAACGACAGCATAAAATTGTAAAATGTGTTAAGTAAATACTTTAATGCGTTTGCCACAATACGAAAATAAGACATCAGGTTATAGAAACTAAAACCAAAAATGTTTTCATAGGCGCAGCGCGAGACGGCTGAGACAACAGAGAACCGCAGACAGCGACATTGGCCCGTTGTCGACTCGACACCAGTAGCCAGCAACGATACCAGCAATACAAGCATCAGCAGCAAAATAGCAACAGCCGCTGCTGACCAACCGAAAAGCAACCATTTCTGCTCACAAATTCCGCCCAAGTAAGCATATACTACATACACATATACACCATTAAGCAGCAATGGAGGCGCAACAATCTGTCTGCCTACAAGTAATCAACATGCATGCGCAACATGCTCGCCACCACGCCTATTTATGCAAACCACAGTACGTTTTTGGAAAGGTGTGCACAGTCAGGCTTCCGCTTTTAGATAATTTCCTGCATACTAGCGTGGCAAAATGTGGCTATACGCCATTGTTGCAGCAGCCACCTAAACCTGCATACATCTTGATCGGCTTTAAATAAAAAAACACAAGTAAGGAAGTGCTGAATTCGATCCGGACCGAACTTCATATGTACACGCATATTTTAGTGAAATTTTATTTGGATTGGCAGTTAATTTTTGGAATCAAACAAACTCATAGTTAACGAGAGTTATAGCCTGTTACATCAGATGGACGGGAGGCCGGAAATTCAGTCTTTACACATAAAAAGTGGGCGTGGTTTTTGTTTGATCTCTGCAATATGGTATTTATATCAGATCTAAGCGAAGTAAAGTGCAATGCATGTTTCGAATTATTATATATTATTCAAAAATGGATGTGGCACCGCATTCTTTCACAAATTTTAATTGGTTTCATTTTAACCAAATTTTGATAATTTTCTTTACTTATAACAGAGATATCACGATTTTGTTCTTACACAAGTATAGAAGGTAAGCGTAGTTGTTGATCGATTTCGCTCATTTTTAAGGTCAACCTAACTTTGACAGAGAGGAATAAGTGCACCAAGTTTCATTCAATCACATTAATTTTTGTTCGACATGTCGTGCTCTCGGACGGACAGGCATTGCAAAATTGACTTCTCTCCTCATTCTGAACGTCTCTGTATATTTGTATGTATACTTATGTCTATATCTATCTCGATATCTTTATGCTGTTATGTGAATAAAATTGTGCGATATAGAAAAGTATTTATTTATTAATCAAACACACAACTATAAGTTATTTTACAGTGTTTGAGTTTAATTCTAAAACATTAAAAATAGAGGTGATTTACTGAAAAGGATTGGAGAAGAGGAAATAGTAGGCTGTAAAAAGTGGATATAGGAGGAGAAGAACAAGGAAGCACTAGCGGAACCTATATGCGAGTTGTACATGCATATTTGCACTTTAGTGGAAAAAATAGTAGGTGAGTTTATTTTAAACCGCAATGTGCTACGAATGGTTTTGTTATATTTTGGTAGAGCGTTCCCATTACGAAGCATTGACATTCAGATACAAGACAAATGTATTTCTTACTAAACAGATTAAGTGATCGGGACAATCTACTGAACTGAATTCGTTCAGCTCACTAGAGTTAATGACCTTGTGAAGCAGCATCAGGCTTTTTACTTTTAATAAATCATCAAGTTTTACACAAAATGTTTTTGAGGCAAAAACTGATATGTGATCACGACATTTTACACAATACACATACGAGTACCTGGCGATGTTGTTGCAGAGCACATTAAGCTTACTACTACATAGACTATCACAGTTGGCATACAATTCCCATCCATACAATAAGGTAGGTAACAGATATGTTTTAGCTAAAAGCAGTCGTATTTACATTGGAGTCATGTGCCATTCAGCCCATAATGAGCGGATCATACCATAGATCTTGCCTGTTGCACTGAAAATATGGCTATTCCTTTTTCTATTAAAAATTATTCCTAGATTTCTGGTTGTGTCAACAAATTTTATAAGAGAACTGTTCAGTTTCACTTTATTGCAGTCCTCAAGTTTAAATGTCTTTTTGTAAATAACAACGCACTGTTGGAGCAACCCGTTGTCACAGGCCGATTTGCTGAAAGCGACTGCTGTTAAGCTGTAAAGAGTCAAAACTTATAAGCCGTTTTAATATCTCATCTTTTATTTGAACACACAAATAATTCTATTTTGATCTTCCAATTTCAGCGAAACCTCAATAAAACGGGCCTTAATAAAACAAATAAACTCATTACAACAACATTTTTTTTGGGTACCCTGAAAAAACTTAATTGTTGCCACAATTTCCGTGCAAAAATTATCGATAGATACAACGAAGACACGAGCTGGAAAACCTTTAGAATATGTTGTTGGTTAGAGCCCCCTTAGTAAAAACCTGTATTTACTCGTAATGAAGTCTAGTGCGTTGAGCGCACATTTCTGGCTTGTTTTAATTGTTGTAAAAATGAGTTATTCAATGCAAAGCGAGTCGATTTGTCTAAGCTGCAAAATTATTGGGCTCGAAACACCAATTGACATAAAAGGTTTTTTTAAAAGCTATCGCTCCTCGGCAGACAATGGCAAACCTCCGAGAGTATTTCTGCGATGAGAAAGCTCTTCTTGAAAAAATATCTGCCGTTCAGAGTCGGCTTAAAACTAAATATATATATATATATATATACTAGGCCGGGTCGATTTGTCACCCATTGCTTTGTGAAAATCATATTCTAGGGATCAAAATAAGAAATGGAAAATTTCATGCGAAAGAAGGTCAATGTAAGCGTGGTCGTGGTGGTCATTTGCTTGATGTTATTTTCCACTATTAACGGCATACCTTCCACTTTATAATGAAATAAACATCCCATCATTTATATTAAAAAACAGCATTTTTCTTTGAATATCAAAATAACACCTCTGTTTGGAAAACCTTATATAAACGCAACTAAATATTCCACAGGCAACAACTGAAAAATTCTAATATTAATATATTAATTCATATCCGTTTATTTATAAAAGTCCGAAGCAGTTGACTACATATTTGAAATAAAATGTTTGTTGTTCGAAGTCATGGCGAAATGGTTTTGCAAATTGCACAGTTTGACTTAGGCCTTTTTTGTTTTTTTATTTTCGAAGACAAACAAAAAAAAAAAAGCAAATTGCTCTCTAAATATGTGCAAATGCTTCAAAACAAGCAAGGAATAAAAGCGGAAATGTAAAGCGTTATCCAATAAGAGGTGTTATTCCCGTAAAATATTAATGGTTTCGTTGCTTGTGTGGCACGTAGCGCCGTCTTGTTCAAAATAAACCTTGTCCAAATCAATACCATCCAATTCCGGACATAAAAAATCGTTAATCATCTCTCGATAGCGCAATCTATTCACCGTAACTGTTGCTCCAGCTTCATTTTCGAAAAAATAAGGTCCAATGACTCCGCCGGACCATAAACCGCAGCAAAGAGTCACACGTTGATGATAAAGAGGCTTTTCAACAATAGCTCTTGGATTTTCTGAGAACCAGATCCGACAATTTTGCTTGTTGACGAAGCCACCGAGGTGGAAATGGGCCTCATCACTCAAGTTGCTTTTTCGATGGAATTCCGGATCATTTTCATGCATTTCAACGACCCAATCAGCAAAACACGACCTTGTTGATGATCGGCCGGCTTGCGTTCTTGTGTTAACTGGACTTTATAAGCCTTAAGACCATAATCTTTTTGCAAAATACGGTGTAATGACGTTTGGGGAATGCCTAATTCCAAAGAGCAACGATTAATGGACAAACCTGGGTTTTATTCTTCACATCACTAACTTGTCCCAACTGCTCGAATTTGTTCACCAATTTCTGTATTGCGTTCCGACAAGGTGCTTCACGATGACCCACAAATGATCGAGTTTTACGAACCGTCTCTGCCAAATGTTCATCATTTTTATAGTGGATTTTAATAATTTCAATGCGTTGTTTAAGCGAATATCGTTCTATCTTTATTAATGGCGTAGTTTTCTACTTGTCAAATATCAAAAAATTACAGCTTCAAAAGTGAAATCTACCGAAATAGTGGGCTATTCAAAATAACACCTGTTACAGGAAACCATTTATAAGTATAGGCATTCGGGTGCCTAATGAGCAAACACTGAGCAGAGAAAGCTACCTTATTAATTCACCTTTATTATTCCGCCATGGCTTGAAGTGAAAAAAATATGTAATTTAAACAGCCTTCACTTTTCGAATAATAACTGTTAATCGATAGCCCGAATAGTCGGAGCAGATTTTTCGATTTGCTACTCGCTTATTCGAATAATCGGATAGTGGGATAATCGAGCCAGAGCGCTAATGAACTTTTTCATTCCCAACAACACCATTTAGAAACTGTAGCAAAATCTAGCAATCTATAATTCAGTCTAATATAAAAATTTAAAATAAATTAGCTTTTAATATCTATGAAGTTCTTGTAGTCACTTAAAACAAACACGAATCAAGGTACCTTTTGCTATTCGAGTTTGCCATTTGCTCATTGCAAGTTGACTGTCGCGGTAGTAGGTTGGTGATTGCTGATTGTTGATCGCTGACAACCACTGCGTCAGCGATTAACAATGACAACTCTAAGTTCTGTAATAAAATTAATTTGCAGAGTAAAATATGGCATTAGTTTCAAATGAAAATAATACATGTAGATAAACATGTACACAGATATGCATGCATTTATTTGTAGCCATGAATGTGTGTTTGCATTTCATGTTCAAATGACATTAATTCAATTCGTTAATTCAAGCCTGTCACGCTTACCAGCAACAGTAGCCATTGGCGTCCGGGCCGTTCCGGCCGCGGCGCTACTCTGGACTGGTGGGTTTATACTATGGATGCCAATATCAGCGGACAATTTTGATCCCGGGTTGGCTTCGGGATATTTTTAAAGTAATTCAGAGATACCGGAAAGTAGTACATTTTGTTAATTTCTATTTAAAGTACCATCTGATTCAGGAAGACATACACTATAAAAGAGAATGAAAATGCAAGGTGTTTTTGAAAGGAATCATTCATATAAAGGCAATTTTAAACAAAAATTAACAAAACTGTAATAGAACAAAACTTCTAAATATATTTATTTTACACCATGAAACTTGATTATTGAATTAATGCGGTTTCTGCTGGTATTTAAATTGGCAAATTTGGACACGCATAGGCTTCAGCAGGTCAAAAATAGAAAATTTTATATTCCAGCAAATGTTAGCCATATAATGTGAATATCAATTTATTAACGCTTTTGAGCTAATTATAAAAAATTGCATACACATACAGCGTTTCGTATAAATAAGTTACCACTGTTCAAGTTTATATCCAAGGCAGTATGTTTTTGTAATGAGGGTATTGATATTGAGCACAACAATTTTTAATCCAAATAAATCCAAAGAAAGGTAACAAATAATAAATTTTAATATTGTACATAAAGACGAAATACGTGTCAGAGGCTACAAAGGTAAGTTTCCACTAACATTATTAGCCACAATGGCCGTCGTTCGGGGAAGGCATTTTGTCTTAACAATCACTTAGCGTATTGACAAGCATTGATTATGCATTCCTCCGAAGTAATTTTAACACAAGTTTCCTGAATAAATTTTTTCAATTCATTGATCTTTTGCGATGTGTGTTTTGATACACTCAACTTCAATATTGCCCAAGCATTTTCAATGAGGAATATGCCCAAGATTTGAGGTAGTCATTTCAAAATGTCTATAATGTGCCTCCTCGAAGTATTTCCTTACTGTTTTTGCAGTGTGGATCGAAATATTATCTTGCTGTAGTATGCAATTGTTAACAATCAGCTTCATCCTTCAGGTATCACAACTATTTTAAGTTTGTTAAGTATGTAAACATTAGCATTTACTTTTCCCTCTAGCATTACTATTTTCTCTGGCCCACTTGTGCAAATGCATTCCCAAAACCATCATTCTCTTTAGGCGCCTTAAATGTGTGTTCAGTGCAATTATAAGACAGCGTTTCTCCTTTCTTCCCCCATACATAAACTGTACCATGGCATATTTCAACTGGATGATAGATTCATCTGTCCAAGGCGCTTTGTTCCGCCCTTTTTTCATATTAAGTTTGCTAACATGCGGTAGCTAGTAGAATAGTTTGTGTTGAAGGGGATCAATGTTCTTCATTCTGCATTTGGGCACGAATTTTCGGAGCTAAAATTAATATATTTGAATTTTCCACAGTCTCGATTTAATACATATTTCGCTGGGCGTAATTCGTGGCCCGACCGTTTGTTTCATAGCGCTTATGTGTGAATGATTTTTTTACACTGCAAGGGCTTTCCTGATAGTCGCATTCGATTTGATAAAAATATTTACAATTGGTTGGTTGGAATCACTATTTTCATACGTTCTTTTTTATAGTCTTACGTTTTGCGAGTATTAATTGCTTACATTTTTCCATCCTAGTATCTGAGAAAATGAAAATACTATTTGTTTTTGGTTTTAATTTTTTTAATCATCTTTTAAACTTATTAAATCGTGATATCTTATTGTGATCCTTATGAGTGCTACTACTAACCCAGTTTTAGGGATTTCAAGACAACATTTCCTTGGGAAACTTAATTCTGTAGCGCCAGTAGCTGCACTGCTAACAATAAATGGGAAATGTGTGAATAGAAAATAATACGACCATAGGTAACCATCAGCATGGAATAGCTTTACTTCTAACCCAAGTCATATTAGCATTTATTAAACAAAATGTTGTTTGTAGCGGCTGCTGTAGCCGAATGGGACTACCATTCGGAAGTGCGTAGGTTCGAATCTCCGTGTGTGAAACACCAAATGCCCTCCGGCAGGCAATGGCAAACCTCTGAGTGTATTTATGCCATGGAAAAGCTCCTCATAAAAATATCTGCTGTTAATAACAACAAACAAGTTTTTTATTTCAAAATAAATAAGGAAGGCCAAACTCAGTCCGAATTGAACTTTGTGCTTACGTAAATGTTTGTGATTAAATTCACAGCTTATACACTAGTAAATGTTTTTCCAGCCTGATTTGTAAAAATTTGCAATCAACAAAAGATGACTCAGTTCGACTGAATAATTTGCTTTATTTCTCTATAAATATTAATGATGCAGCTTTCAATTCAAATCATACGTCATACGTAGGTTACCCTTTAACGCCTTTGCAAACACAACATGTGATGATCTGGTATTCGATACTTTAATTGAAAGTTTGATATTTTTTAGCATAAACCTACATATAATGTTTTCGCTTACAATCTTAATTTGCTCTTCTTACAGTGAGTTCAAACAAACTCATCTCGCCCAAATGATGGAATTAACTCGTTAAAATTTGGCTTATATGATATCTTACGATTTTCGAAGTGGATTCTCGAGCAAGACTACATTGATCAACTTATTAGAACTTTTAACGTGCAAGCACCACACCAGTATCATTTGGAAATGCTTCTACAACGAGTTCTAAACGGCATGTCGATCCTTGCAGGATGAGTCTCGTCGAATCATCCAAATATGGCTCTCGGGCTAGAAACAATTCATATTTTGCGTCAACTAACAAGGTCATGTAACATACGCGCATCGCGATATAGAGGCATCCTTGCGCATTAGTGGGACCAGCATACTTCTAAATTCAATATAGCATAAAGATTTGGCCGGATAATTTGTCAAACTCATAAAAAAGAATTCGTGTCAAATGGGGTAAAGGAATGTTGAAGAAATTTAGCCGCCGTGGTTCACAGCACATCGATGACATCGTAGCAGATGACGAATCTTGGATCTATCTATATAAGTTGCAAATGGTCGCCTGGTTTTTCGAAAAATATAGTCATGTTATAGCTTTACCATTAGAGAAATTTGAAACGGTAATTCTTAGTGATACAGAATCATTTGTTTGCCAGAAGTTTTCTAAAAGTTAAGAAAAAACCAGCCTCCGAAGACAATGCTCAAAGTCTCACGTATCGGCTAACACTACAGAGATTTTTTAGCACTCGAAAGATCGAATTAATTTGGCACGTAATGATTTATTTTTGTTGCCGACCATAAAAATACAATGCGAAATCAAAGTCTTTAGAAGCTCTTAACGCGTTTAAACAGCTCATTTTGTAGATATCCACTTCTGAGTGGTAAAAGTGCTTTGAAAATTTGTTCAAGGGACTTGCTGACTTCCAAGGAGAATATTTTTGAAAAATATAAATCCATTTTCATTATTATTTTTCTGTATTTTCGTTATTGGTTGCAAAGTATAAAAAGCAATTCTCGTCAGAATCCCGTAATTTCGCGACAACGGGATCGGCATTCCTGGTTTATATTGTCCAAGTGTCTGGTCTGTTTGACGGTATTTGTCGTTCATTTTAGTTTTTTCTCCTTTTTACTTGGTACGCAAAGGTATTGATTGTGCTAAGAATTAATCCAGTTCAGCGAATTGTCTCAGCTCAAGTCGGTATGAAAAAAGTGCTTTGGGAGTAATACAAAGCGTTAACGCTGTTCTAATAGTGTTGGTGGATACAAGCCTATTACGTGCCACAACACCACAGGCAACATACTGATGCAAATACATTTGGTTTTTTTGTGTCGATGTGCTACGAGACCATAAAGCCGGTTGCTGGCGCTAAGTCAATAAGACGTTAATTTAATTATGCGACTCCAACTTAATTAGTAACCGGCGTTTGTAGATTTTGATTTTGTTTTTTTTTTCATTTTGTTGCACGTGTATAACAATATTTTTTTTCTTGTTTAAATATATGTGAATACTTACTAATTTAAACGCTTAATATAAACTCTTTTGCCGTATGCACTCGGTAACTAGTTTAAGCTGGTTTACAATTATTGAAGCTAAGGTTGAAGTTTTCCAATGAATTAAAAGTTAACAATAGATTTAATATGGTGTCTTGACGAAAATTAATGTGAAAAATGTGCTAGGGTGAGCGAGAGACCAGATCCAGTGAGATCTTTGGATGCTGTTTTAACCTCTCATTTGGGACAAAATTTGTAAATCATACAGATAAATCACGACAAAGCACTAAAATAAAGCTAAATTATGGTTGACTTGTACTGGTATGCGCAACCAGCCATCGCTGAGGTGGTTACTACGCCACAAAAGAAGAAGAAGAGAAATAAAAAAAAACATGTTTTTATAGTGGTGGATTAGAAAAAAATTTTGAGAAAGTTCAAATGGAATAAAATGTTTGGCGTAATATAATTTGCAACATGAAGTCCAAAGAAAGAGCAAGAATAGTTTCCGAAGCCCAATCTTAACAATTGCCATTTATCGAGGTAAATAGGCTTTAATTTATAACTACCATTTAGAAAAGAAGATTTTTTAGCAATCACTTTTCTCAGGGTAAAATTAAATTGTTGGCAAAACCAATTACTTTACATATATGTACAGCGTGTATACGGTGGCAGAGGACATGCATATATGGGGCTATAGCTTCCCGAAACCATTATAATACATGGATAACTGCAACTTAAGTCAAGAAATGAAGCGACTTGCAGTTATACGCGCTATATGTGCAAACCAAATCGAGAAATCTTTACTTTTAAGTCTCTAATAAGTGCGCCCGTTTCTTCGATCATAGGGTTCGCCTTGAATTGGAAGCATCAGACAACGATGCAGAATCTATTATAAAACGCAAGATATTTACCATACAATCCGACACTGTACAATCTGCAGAATTTATTCAACAAGTGCAACTGATCATTGATAAGGACCGTTCAAAATCAATAAAGATCCTCGCGAGGGAGCTTAATGTTTCTGATGGTCCTGTCCATCGAGTTGCCCATGCAGGTCTCTGGTATAAATCTTACGTTATGCGCAGAAGAGAGTCGGAGAAAACACGATAACAGGAAGTTATCCGATCATTACAAAATTAAACACCCTGGAGCGACTGAGATGTTGTTTTTTTTTCTGACAAAACACATTTTGTCTAAGACCATAGAAATGGCAGATGGCTATGTTACAATCCTACAGAGGTTACTTTTGTCAGGCACACGAAGTTTCCAGCCACTGTTATGGTTCTAGGAGTTGTACCACCACATTTTTTTTACTCAAGGGTTTCGAGTGTGCCATATATCGAGGTTCTTGTGACAGTAGTGAAAACTTCGATTGACAGTGTAGGCGGTGACAGCCCACACATTTTTCAGTAAGACTCTGCTCCTTCACACAAAGCGATGGTGAAAGAAAATTGAATGGCTGAAAATTTCCATTACCACATGACACCGAACTTATAGCCCAACTGCCCAAACCTTAACCCCAGGATTACTACGTATGGGGCGTAATTGAGCGTGAAACCAATAAGAATCCTTATAACACCATTTCTTCTCTGAAGGCTGCAATTAGTGCAATCGTTTCTGGACTCGGATCGAGGAGGTAACTGGGGGTAACACCTAATAAATAGTTTATTGAATGATTTTATCGAAAAATAATGCATTAAGGTTGGGTAAAAAATTCGTAAAGTTTCATTTCATTTTGTTCAAAATTAAAGTTAATTAGGTTTGCTTTCAAGTTGACTTCAAATACAGTAGACACCCTGTACAATTGGCGCTTATACCCGTTTTGGGTGATTGTTTCCTCCTCCATCATGCCGAAAAAGGAAATTGCATTTGCTATGAAATTTAAAGTTAAGCAAAAAACGAAAATTTCTCTGTTATTTTGACATTATAAAGTAAGCATGAACACTGAATTTTCTGATAATCGTTATCATAATCGTTTAGCCAACGCGCACGGTGAATCCAATATTTGGCTGAAAACCGGTTTTGCATCGACAGTCTTCGCTTGAAATTAATTCAGCACAGTAAATCGAGCTGTCTAAGAAAAACTAATCGCTTAACAGGTTAAAGCTATCTGTAATCTGTCTTATGAAGACAGACACACTTTCGCTGAACGTTGGCTTCCAAATCCCTAATTCTTGCTGGCTTATAAGTATAGATCAGTTACGCTCTTTGAAAAGTAAATGAAGTTAAAACGTATAGCCTGACCCTTCGTTAAGAAGAGTTGACAGTAAAAATGCACTTCCAATGGCTTCAATTGTATGCAGAAAAAATGCTCAAAGTGTCAGTTCGGCGCACAGAATGTGAAATTTCGAAATTAATTTCCACTCTAAAAACAATCCGAGCCATTAGCTTGCTTCAATTTACAAAAATTTCGGAGATTAAGCATGCGTAATATGCTAATAGTTGATGATATTTAATATCAAAAGAAATGTGGTTAGGCTGGTTAGGTACCGATCACAACAAATATTGTAATACTAAAACTAAATTTATTTGTAATATTTATTGCTATTTAATCATGATCTCTTATTATGCAAATATTCTCGAATAAATTTTCCATTTTCTCTGTATAATATGAATTTCAAATGAAATTTCATCCAAAAATAAAAAATATTTATTTAATTGATGCAATCTGGCACGATTATTGCATTGCGCAGACTCTTTTGGCCACTTATATACATGAAACTTAAACGCGTGTGAATACAAAAATCAAATACTTACGTATGTGCATATGGACACACATATGCATGTATTTGTGAGCTTTGAACAATAAAAAGGTAAAATCGACAAGTGGCTGGCAGTCTGACTTGCTCTGGCTAGTTGATTTGCATTTTGCTGCAGTTAACTAAAAACATAAATTTATGATTTTGCCTACATTTTTATTCATGATATTTTGTTGCACGTATTTACCTTTTATTTCATCTCAGATAAACTGGCAAGAGAACTAACAACTTAATTGCACTTTATCGCCATAGCCACTCAATGCACTTGAATGCAGCGGTTCGTAGACACATTGGTAGTACGGGCATGCCCATTGAAAGGCTCCTACAAAGCTTTACCTGCTGTGGAATTTATTTGTTCCGAACAAATGTCCTTCTAGTGAATTCAGTGGCATGACTAGTTTTCGATCCTTCTTTTTTTTATTGCCAACCTCCAATCAACTGGCTTATTTAAACGGCTATGTCTTTGAAAATATAAATTGGCCCTTATTCGATATAGCAGAACTGCCAATATGCGCTTGCTGCAATTAGAGTTAGTTCTTGCAGTATTATATCCTACTTAGCGCAAAATCTTTCAATGCAAAAATCGTATCTCGACTTTCGGGTTCGATCACGTTCGTCCACAAAAGTTCAGTTCGGTCTTGGTATGGCTTAAGCAAAACGGCCGAACTTTGGTCGATCATTTCCTTAAATTTGTTGTCTTCAAAATTGGATAAACTTTTAGTTTTTGTAAAAATTTTAGAATACTGGTATCAAACCTCGCTTTGAAGTATCTACTTGCTCCTCCGCCGAATACGGCTAGTGGGCAATTGTTCTGTGCTGCAGGCGACTCTGGCACAGTCAAAGTGGCTATTGAAAATAATCGGTCCGGCTTCGGTCCAAATTGGCTGAAGTTCGGTTCGGACTTGGTATTCGTTTGTTCAAACTATTGAGATTAAATCAAATAAAGAGCTGTATTTTTCCAATGATTTTTTTTTAGTGAAATACATTTTTATAAATTTTATTTCGAATTCTAACGTAACGATTAATAAGTCGAAGACTCATCGGCAGCAGGGTGTGGAATGAACCCAGAGGTGTCTTGTTTTGGTCATGGGCGTTCAAGCATTCGTTAAGCCATCGGAGCCTTTTGTTTACTTTTTAAACTTAAAAAGCCTCATGACGGTGACATGAGGTAGAGGCCAGAGGATTTCTGAGTTTGAATTTGAGGCAGTGCCCCATAGTTGGATTCCATAAGTCCACACTTGTTTTATCACAGGTTTGTAAAGTATAAGCTTGTTGTCCATTGAGAGGGTGGATTTACGGCTTAACAGACAGCACATATTTCGAGTTATTAATCCTAGAGATTTCTTTTTGGCAAAGATATGCATTTTCTACGAAAGCCCTTTATCCCCAAATGAATGCCTGGATATTTAGCGGTTTTACATAGCGTGATTGAGATATGATTTACGTGGTTCTCTTTGTGCTAAAGGTTACAGCTCCGGAGGCATTTGGAGATTTTATTATTGGAGCATAAAAGAGGCTTCTGCGGGATCCGTTGCTGTGGCCATAATTGCAGTGTTATCGGCAAAAGTACCGGGTAAGTACACAATTTGTGGTTGGCACATCGTTTGTAAAAATTAGGTACAAGATTGGACCTAATATTCTGCCTTGTGGGAACCCAGCTTTAATTTTTCGGAATTTTGAGATTTCATTTTCGCTATTTACATAGATCATTTGTTGGTTTAGATATGATTTAAGGAGCAAATAGGCGTTTAGTGGTAATTTCTTTTTTATTTTAAGGCAGTAGTCTGGTCAAATACTAATTTTTTATAAATATACCTTGGTGCCACGCTAGGTCGAAAACTTTTAATATGTCTAAGAAAAATGCTGAACAGATTTGTTTTTGGTCGAGCGTTGTTTGCATATTTTCGAAAAGTAGATATATGGACCAGCTCAATTGTTGAAGGCTCTTTCTGAAGCCAAACTGATATTTCGGAATTATTTGTTTGCGCTCAATAAGAATCATTAAAGGTTTAAGAAAAACCTTTTCAAAAACTTTTTACAATATTTTTAGAAGGCTGATGGGAGACATGATTTCACTTCATCGCCTAAATTTCCCGTCTTGAGCTCCATTTTAATTTCTGCCACTTTAAGCTGATAAGATGTTTCTGATTAAGCAAGCATTGAACAAATAAGTTATGAAATTATAGGGTTGTGGAGGTAGTTTTTTGAGAATATCGGCCGTGATGCGATCATACTCTGGTGCCTTGTGATCTTTTAGCTTTTTAATCGTGCTAACTATTTCGGCAGCTCCGTTTGATAGGGTTCGTTTAAAAAGGCGGCGACAGAGATGTCAAAACAAGGATCAGCTTCAGTGTCATTTTGATGTAAAAATATGTGTTTAGGTGTTCGGGAAAAAGCTCCTATTTTTCGATCGGCTTTTCGTCCATGAATCACTTTTTTCACAAAGTTACAAACATATAATGAATTCAAAATCGCCCTGAAATTATTTCATTTAAAGTCTCGCACAATTTAGAAATGATTCGTCTGAATGAATACTTTCTCGATGAAGGGACTGTGTATAGAGATGCATGATGAATTAAGAGTCAGAGATAAAAATTACATTCACGGGCAATACCGGGAATGAGTATATATAATATATTTAGTTGCCGCGTACAAACGTTTTGGGTGTTTTTGGATTGGCAGTGTGCCAACCTACACTGCCCCAGGCTGTCGCAGAAAGGAGCACCCAGTGACCTTAGTCGTCTAGCTTCCACAGCTTCTGCAATGGGGGTTAAATAGTGACCCTAGTTTTTCCGCGTGAGTGCCGATCGTCCAGTGACCGGTAAACACAGCTATGAGTTTGGAAATTGAATGACGTGGAGGCCAAAGAACTTTCTGAGTCCTTCGTATGTTGTATTGGGTTTTCGAAATAGTATATGAAGAAATGGAGCTCCATCTTTTCTGCGCTTTCCTGAGAAATAATTTGTGCAGTTTCCCTTTAACAACTGTCAGGGGAATGCTAATGACCGGATAGGAGGTCACTGTGGACAATTCAGTCTCCTTCCTGGCAATCTCATCAGCAAATTCATTTCCCTCTATGTTCCTTTGTCCTGGAACCCAGATCAGAGAAATGTTACCTGCACACTCAAGAGATTTAATCTCCTCCTTACAGGAGTTTACTAATTTCGTTCTGCACCATTGCGTCGTCAGAGCCTTAATCGCTGCTTGAATAATGGAGAAAATGTTAATATCTCCCTCGCTCCCGCGTTCCCTAAGCATTTTGCATGCCTGCAGGGTCGCAAAGACTTCTGCTTAAAAACACTAGCAGTATGCGGCAGTTTGAAGGAGATATATAAATTGGCTGCCTTAGAGAAAATCCCTGCTCTGACTCCATCTTGAACCGTCGGAAGACAGAGGTGCAAGTTTCGGTGCAGATTTCCCCTCGATCCAATCCTGCCTATTTGGAAAGGTTATTTCTATTTCTAATAATTTGTTGTTTGTTTATACTACCAGCTTTGGCAAAGTTTGAAAAAGGAGTGTAAAGCGAACTTGACGAAAATCTTCGCAGGAGCGCACAAAGATTTTTTGTTAAAAAGCGGTATGAATAATTGGGGTTGGGGAATAATTTCATAGCGTTTTTATATTTTCTTTTTTTTTACAACGATTTGTTTGTTCTTTGGCAAAGGATAAGTATTCATTCGATAGAACTCTTTCTGCTCTATATAACTATGTTAATAGTATTTTTGAGTGATATAATTTTTTATTAATTTTGAAGCTTAGAAATGAAGGCAAAAATCACCTGCCCTTTTTTTGCATTTCAACGAGGTCAAAAAGCTGCCGAAGAAGACCGGGTCATTTGCGACGTGTATGGAGAAGGTGTCACAGGCGAGTCTACAGCACGGAAATGGTTTGCAAAGTTCAAAAATCGCGACTTTGATATCGATGACAAGCCCTGTAAGGGAAGACCTTTTGAGTTCGAATTCTCCTTACAAAGGAGATTATGATATGTGTTTGGTTGGACTGGGAGGGCATGGTGCACTGGAAAATGCTCAAAAGAAATGCCACGATCAAGAAAGAGCTCTATATTGCCCGCTATATCGCGTGAATGACGCTATTCGACTAAAAATACCTGATCGACATGGTCAAATCATACGCCTTCACGACAACGTCAGGCCCCATGTTGCACAAGTCCTCAATGCCGCACTCTAAGAGTTCGAATGGGAGGTCCTTCAGCATCCGCCATATTCTCCGAACCTTGCACAGACCCATTACCATCTATTCCGCTCCCTGTCACACCAAATTGGCTCAACGACTTCTTTAACACCAGACTAAGCGATTTTTGGCGGAACGGCATCAACAAATTGGTCGACAGGTGGAAAGAGGTTGTAAACAGCAACAGCGAATATATAATTGCTTAAGTTATTGATATTGTTATTTGCCATGAAAAAGCTCATCATAAAAACCACCAAAGTGAAAGTGAATTTTCAGCCAGCAAAATGTAGGGAGTAGTACAATACAAAAAATATAACAATTAGAGTTTTTCAATTGAATAAATGGAAAAAATTTGTTTTTGGGTCAAAAACTACCAACAGAGCCAAGAGTTACTTGAAAGTATGATGCACGGAAAATCGGGAATCGCCAGAGAATTTTGTAAAGGCTGCAAGGAGAAGTTTAGCAAGAGGCTAACCAACCGAAAGGGAGCCTAAGATTTATTTATATCACTCGTAATAATAACAATTTATTATTATGCTTTGTTTTAAGAATAATATTAATTTTGTTGCCAAAATTTTTGTATGGAAGAGTTTTATATGTTTTTATCTGGTGTCAAAAAAGTGCAATCACTTTTTTTTTAATTTTTTATTAAAATCATTTGAAGTTCTAAAAAAAGAGTTTAGCAATTTGCAGCGTGTTATATAGAGTGCTTCCTATTTTGTTTTGTTCAAATGAGCCGCTCACGTGGGAAGTCATTGTATACTAACCCTAACTTCCTATTTTATTTCTAAAGCTTCGGACCGCTGCTAAGTATTAGGATCAGGATGAAGCTTAGGTTAGTCTAACTACCATAGAGTAGTGATTAGTGTGCGGACTATATCACTTTTGTCGCAGATCTACCACTTTTATTTTTGCTAAATACTAATATGTAAATCTGCCACATTGTTTTGGAATATACTAAAATGTTTAAGGCTTAACTACCACTAAACAAATATTACAATCCGCACTCCGGTAGTTATGGGGTAGTTGAAGAAGTTCGATTTTTTCCGAATTAAAAATTTTTTCTTGAAATTTTATTCTTCGATTTGAAATTCGGTATAAACAGCTCGATTCGCTAAATTTATTAATATTCCACAATTTCCACAATTTTTCCCAATTTTAGTAATTTATTACCTTTCAAATCTATTAATTGAAAGTAACTTGTGTGCAGCATATTATTTAACGCGAAAAAATATTAAAAAAATATCTAAAAATTTTGGTCCTGACCGAAGAAGAATTTCTCGCGTTATCAAGTGATTTAAGGAAGATTTGTTCATTAATCGAAAAAAGGTACTGGAAAAGAAAAGGTCCTTATGATGTTGAAAAATCGAAGAATGGGTACCACATACTGAAAAATATTCAGGCATTTCGGGAAAGAAATTGTTGACGATAGTTAGTTGCTCAGAAACTTGGGGACCACAAAGAGGAAACTCATTCTTTAAGCCTGGCCAGGTTGCTAATGTTTTTCTATTTAACTGACCTTAATAAATATGCCCGCAATTGGTTGATCTGATTTCCAAAATATTGTTTGTGACACTTTAGTTGATAGAAAGTTTTTGATCACAGTTTGATCACTGTTTAAATTGGAAGCACGTATTTATTTGTGCTCATTTGTAGTTGTAAAATTACTTCTCCAACCCTGCCATTGTCCATTGGCACAAAGTGTTCTAACATTTCAAAATAAGAGTTCAAACTTGTCCTTATTTTTTGGATTTTGGCTGATCAATGTCATTTAAATACCCCCATACTCCGCTTACTTCATTTAATCTTCCTCATCTAAACAAACACCGCTCGGCTAATGCTATTTGTTGTGTGGCCGAAGCAAGTTATGTGGTTGCAGTATCAAAATTCTTGCTGCTGCTTAAATATTTGCTTTCCTGATACCCGAGCCGTTAATTCCTTCTCGGGGTTTTCCCGGTGGTCTTCGTTTCAAAAATTCGTTTTTTTTGGATATTTCGATATTTGATATTTTTGGAAGGATATTCCCAGTATTTTCGATTGTACAGCCGTTTTGGCAGGTAGAGTCAGATTCGTCTCGCGGCTGCATCAATGGTCGAATGCCACTCTCATCATATTCAAAACCACGCATTTGTTGTAATATTTTTTTTTTTATTTATTATAGTCCTGCTGTACTACTCATACTGATCAATAATTTGTTTGGTTTTTGTGTTTCAGAGCCAAAATGACCAACACCGTCCAGTTCCAATTTTTCGCGAGGGTCAACTTCAGCGCCATTTTTCAAAAAAGTTATTAAAATTTAAAAAAATTTGTTTTTTCCTATTTGTATGTGAAACAAGTTAAATAAAAAGCCAAAATTTGAATAACGGTTTTAATTTTTTTATTGCAAAAAAAATTCCTGAAAATACCCTAAATTTTCAAGCCCTAGACTACCGGGACTCCTTAAGGTTTGTTTTTTTATTTTTATATTCGAAACAAGTTAAATAAAAAGGCAAAATTTGAATATCGGTTTTCATTTTTTTATTGCAAAAAAAATTCCTGAAAATACCCTAAATTTTCAAGCCCTAGACCACCGGGACTCCTTAAGGTTTGCTATGTATTTTTGGAAATCTGATTACGAAGTTCCAAGTTCCATAGAAACCATGTTGCTTTCTGTTTAAATTATCAAATGTTGCTTTCTGTCACATCACATCTTCAAAATGAATCAACCTTTAAAAAAATGCACTGTGACTCTTACATAATTTTGTTCAGATATAGTACATATGGATGCATCTCGTTTTAGACATAGAGATTATGCCTGACTGAAGGCGTATTTTACTTTTAATTTCATTATATTTTCACTCAAGTCTTGACGTCAACTCTTTTTTAAGTGAACATTTGAATAATGGCTAATGAAGTTAGAGAACTTCATTTTCTTCAAACTAATTATTTCAATTCTTATTAGTACACCCCCTCATAAATGAAAATGAAAAATTGATTTTTTAACAGATAGGTCAATAAAATGTATGATCAAGAATTTCTAAAAACAATTTACTGATATGTAAAAAAACAGAACAAAAAGTAAATTATCTCTTTCGGCATAGACGAAATTCATATTAGTACCAAATATTCATATGTATATATTATTAAAATAAATTCTTTAAATAAGAGAATTTTCAACAAGCTAATATTTTGAAAAATATCCCCGTTATTTTAAAAAATTGTTTCTCGTCTTTATTTTTTATAATTTAATTCGCAATAAATATTGTAGGGCACGACAAACTACAACTTTCCTTTCTTGAAAATTATTAGAAATTAGTGAAGACACAATGAATTTAAAATTTCTTTTTTTTTAATTTGAAATGAAGCAGGAATTAAAATGTAATTATTTATTTAATTTTCTTCAAATATAAACAGATGTATACATTAAAAAAGCAAACTTTCATCCACCTGTCTTAAATTATGCTTGCATTTTTTACTGCTTTCCGGATAAATGCCCAATAAGAGCTCCAATAATTACGACAATGTTAGTTTTTATGGGATAGTATCACGTTTTGTCACAAAATTTATGCAACAATGCAGGGTTCGCGCTGTGTCAGTAAAAAGTTGAAAATCTGCTAATGAAGTGTAATAAAAAAGTTTTCATTCTGGGGTTCAAATGGAAGGGGAAGTAACTTTTTATTTAATAAATGCTACCCTAAGGTTTAACATTGTTTATTTATTATTTTTGGAGCAAAATTAAGTTGAAATGAAAGTAAGGCGTTGTATTACATTTCACATTCGGTACAAAATAACTTCTGGAATATTGCAACAGCTTATCAGCTGAGTAACAGCAACAAGCTATCAAAAACCAGGGTCGCAACATTGTTGTAATTGTTGAGTGTGACGATCCCACCCATATTATATGAATCTTGGGAGACCGTACTTTTCACTGTAAAGCACTTTTTTAAGCTTGTTTCTCTGATATTTAGTATGCCTTGGTAGAGGAAAATTTTGAATCTTCATAAATCGCGATTTTGGCCGGAAAGGATTAAGTTAAAATATATTGATAAGACGTTCTCAAAAGTCATAGACAATCAACCTTTAGCTCCAATGCTTGGTGGCAGGGTAGTTACCTCGGGTGTTGTGAAGTTTGTTGTGAAGCCTCCAAGTCTACTTCACAGCTCATTCGCGCTGTGGTGTTTTCCTAATAAAATAGGATGTTTTCTTCTTAGTAGAAAAAGGGTGCACAACGGGAAGGCGAAGGCTTGACGGTTGAGCAAGAAAAACTGTATATGACGAATCAATGCTTCTTATACACGAGGGTTAAGCCCGATTTTAAAAAGTAAAAAAAAAACGCAATTTTTATCAACAAACTGAGGACTCCACAATTGCATGAAATGCTGGTCAATTGAATTCAGCGATGGAAAATAACCTAAATTCAGGCTGGCCTTTCCACAGTTTATTTTTAGATTCTATCATTTAAGTTTTCTTTATATATAACGGGTGATCAATCATGAGGTGCTTTTTTCAATAGTTAAAAAAAAAAAATGTAAATTATGTTCAAAACCTTTATTTATCATTTGAAAGGACATTCTTTGACATTTACTTTTTGAATATGACTTCATTCAAATGTTGGCCGCAACTACGCTTAAGGTGGTCCGTTCTGAAGGTCCAATTTTCAATCACTCGTTCGAGCATTTCGACTGGTATGTCGTGAATAACACGCGTAATGTTGGCTTCCAAAGCTTCAATCGTAGCTGGTTTATCAGCATAGACCTGGGACTTCACGAATCCCCAAAGAAAAAAGTCCAAAGGTGTGATATCACAAGATCTTGGTGGCCAACTCACAGGTCCTAAACGTGAAATCAGCTGCTCTCCGAAATGACTTCTCAATAAAGTCATTGTTTCACGAGCTGTATGGCAAGTGGCTCCGTCTTGTTGAAAACAAATGTCGTAGAGATCATTAGATTCAATTTCAGGTAGCAAAAAGTCCGATATCATGGTACGGTAGCGAGCACCATTCACAGTTACGTTGCGGCCATCATCATTTTTGAAAAAATATGGACCGATGATTCCACCAGCCCATAAACCACACCAGACCGTTGTTTTCTCTGGGTGTAAAGGTAGCTCTTGAACCTGTTCTGGTTGCTCTTCATCCCAAATACGGCAATTTTGCTTATTGACGTAACCATTGAGCCAGAAATGCGCCTCATCGCTGAACAAAATATTGCTCGAAAACAGCGGATCTTCTTCAATCTTTTCAAGAGCCCAATCAGCAAAACGGTGACGTGCAGGAAGGTCATTTGGCTTTAGTTCTTGTACGAGCTGTATTTTGTATGCTTTTAAATGAAGATCCTTCCGTAAAATTGACCAAGTTGTTCCATACGACAGTCCAAGTTGCTGAGAACGGTGCCGAATCGATTCATCGCGGTTTTCACGTACACTCTCTGCTACTGCCGCTATATTCTCAATGCTTCTTGCTGGACGTGGTCTATTCGGTCGAGAATTATCCACCAATGAATATTCGGATTCAAATTTGTTGATGGTATGTCGAATAGTGTTTAAGGCAGGCCGATTATGTTGACCATAATGCGGTCTAAGCGCACGAAAAACATTTGTCACAGAACGCTGATTTTCATAATACAGTTGAACAATTTGTAGACGTTGTTGCGGTGTGAGTCTTTCCATGATGAAATGCCAAACGCTGTTCAACAAATCCACGATGACAGTTTGCCACAACTCGCGCGCGATCTGTAAAAAAACGCAAATGAAAAAAACTCCTCTTAATTGATCACCCGTTATATTATTACGTTTTTTTATAATATATATATTTATATATAAATAATTGGCGCTTACATCCTTTTTTGGTGCTTAACCGTGCGTTTTGAAGTTGTTCCACAAATGGAGAGATTTACAGACCGACTCCGAACGGCAAATGTTTTTTATGAGGAGCTGTTTTTATGGCAGAAATACTCTCGGAAACTTTCCATTACCTGCCGAGAGGCGACCGCTATTAGAAAAAACTTTTTCTATGATTTTGGTGTTTTGTTTTGGTGGGTATAGCCACACACCAATCCATTCGATTATGGTGGCCAAGTTCTATTTTTTTAATTTTAAATATTCTATATTTCATAGCTGTTAAATTTCAGTTCATATTTTAAAATAAAATTTTATTCTGCTGAAAAATACATAACAACACGAGTGAAGTTTCAAATTAAATAAAAATATATTATTTTTTCTGTAACTATAAATAACTGAAGCAAAACTCCATATAGCGCACCCTATACTCGTATACTGAAACAAATTAGATGCGGCTTGCTGCTGTGCGCCGAATTTTAGCATCGCAAAGTTCGATTAAGACTCGAATCTCAAATTTACTCATCCCTAGTCTGTAGTGGAATCTGTAATAAAATATATGCATGCCATATTTTAGTGTCCACGAGGACTGCAGTCATTGAAGTGAGTTTGATTTATCATGAATATGCCTTCTTAATGCTTTCTGCTTGTGTCTAAAGCTGGAACTCAGCAGTTTCTTCCCCTGCCATCCCATATTAGTCATAGTTTAATAATTTTATTTACTTTTCTTCCTCTTTTTAAAACTTAATTTTTCAAGTAATTCACATCCCCTAAACTATGAAAACTTAAGATTCTAAGTGTTTCGAAGCTCAAATTTCCTACTTTCAATAATTTGACGAAAAATCTCTCCATTGCAGTTTAGAATTTGCAAATACAATTCCCTGGACACATTTATTTGCTTAACTATACAATTTTATGTTATATTAGCAATGCCTTAGTAGGTTTTACGATTTTTGGTTTTAAATGATTAAATTTTTTCAGAAATTGGCTATGTATTTATGATCAAACAATCACTTTTATGAAATTAATTATGTGTAATTTAAATTTCCATTGACTGAATTAGCTTGACAATTCCGGCAATCTATATTCAATACAGCTTTCATTAAAAAATCTACTGGAATTCGACATACAAAAATAATTATTAATGTTCACAGTATGATGCCAAAATAGCAGCAAAAATACGTTTGACAGATGATATAAACAAACTTAATTAAATTTACAGCAAGTAAGGAAGTGCGGCGGCCGCCAAAGCGGAATGGGATGGTACGTAAGTGTCCTTCGCAAGTGCTCAGGTTCGAATCTCCGGCCATAAAACATCAATTGATAGAAAAAGTTGTTCTAATAGATGTCGTCTCTCGGCAGGCGTGAAAAATCTCCCCATAAGAAATCTGCCATTCAGGGTAGGCTTAAAACTGTATGTCCCTCCATTTGGAGCAGCTCGGCCAAACACCAAATAAAAGTATGTAAACGCACATATATATATATATTATATGTATTGGGCATGGGGATAAGTTGCCGTTCTTTCTTAGCCAAAGTTACGAATGATTTAAATAGTTCAATAATACTTGATATGTATTATGTGAAGTATGTGCATTGGAAGGTACAACTTATCTCCACCGTTCAAGCAGCATACGGATTCCTCTGACGAAAACTTCGAATTCTTTTGACTTGATACATTCATTGAGCCAGTTTGCGATGCTCTGAAGTGAACCGCTCTCTAATAAGGACTGACTGCATTGATCGGAACAAATGGTAATCCGAAGGTGCAATGTCTTGGGGAATACGGCGGGTGGGGCAATATTTCCCAATTCAGTCCCTCTAAATATTTCTGGACCGATTTAGCAATGTGTGGCCTGACCTTGTCATGCAGCAAAATCAGTTTGTCATATCAGCCTCTCGTTTCGGCCGCTTTTCTTTCAGAGTTCGATTCAAACGCATTAGCTGCAGTCGGTAACGATCGCCAGTGATGGGTTCAGATGGTTTCAGGAGTTCATAATAGATGTCACTCTTCTGATCCCACCAGATGCCTAACATAACCTTTGAAGCAAGGATATTTTTTTCGCTGTCGGCAGATCTGGTTCACATGGCAGGTTCCAACATATTAGAGTTATCATAATAGATAAATTTTTCATCGCCAGTGACGATGCGATGCAGAACACCTTTCCTTTCCTTCCGTTCAAGAAGCATCTCACACGTCACCAAAGGTCCTCGATATCCCTCTCTTTCGATTGATGTGTCACCTAGTTACCTGCTTTTTGAACCATGTCCATCCCGCGCAAACGTCTACCGACGACTGATCTGTCAAAATCCAATTCTTTGGACATATCACCAAGGGTTCGACATACGTCTTCATCCAATAAATGATACAATTGAGTATCGGTAACGATCGCGAGTGATGGTTTCAGATAGTTTAAGGAGTTCATAATAGATGATACCCTTCTGATCGCACCAAATACCCAGCATAACATATTTGCTGTGGATGGACCTCGTTCAACTGGCAGTCTCTAACATTTCTCTTCTTCTCATCTTCGTGATCTTTATCACTGACGTCGAAATTGCTACTTTGAATGCGTCGAAACCACTCTTTAAAAGAGGTATTTGATGGTTCGTGATTACCGTAAATATTGATCAATACACGACACGTTTTAGCTTCACTTTTCTTTAGAAGGTAGTAATGAAGCATGACCTTCCGCAAATGCTATTTTTTCGGGACGAACTTCAACCACCATAGAGCGAACGCAAAAATAGTATCAGCAGCGATACTTCTTTTACGAGGGCGGAAACAAATTCTCATATTCAATATATAAGGATGTGCTAAATTCGATCCGAACCGAACTTTATAAACTTGCGCACATTTTATTAAAATTTCATTTGGGCTGGCTATTTTTTTCGAATAATATCTGAGGTATCGACTTGATCCAATCTTTGGGCGAGTTTTATTAAATCTTTATCGAGATACACTCATTTACCAAAAATGAGCGTGTCACCGCCTATTTTCCAGCATTTCTCTTCATCGCATTTCACAGCATTGTTTTTATTAGAAGTGCTTTTATCTATGTCGGGATAACTTTCGTTAGACTAGTCCCTATGCGACCGGTTCATGTTCAGCTTATTTGCTGTAATCCTGAACTACAAACGGAGGTATATCAGGCGGTTAAGGTTATTCTGTGGGCTATTTGCATACATTTGCATGAATGTGATTGTGTGTGAGATTTTAGTATGCAACAGCAAACTGCAAGTCCACAAAAATTAAAATTAATAATAAGTCTTAAAACACATAATGACAGGCTCTGAGTTTATAACTACATATGAAAATGAATGGTAAATAATTTGCTGCACTTGTTTTCAACTTGACATTGGTATAATAAACGCGCGGTATTGCTTTAATTTTTTATGCAGTGAGGTGTTAAATTGGATGGAAACTGGCAAATAACGGAAAAGTTATACTTGAAGTGAACTGTGTACTTTTGAACATTCAAATGCATTTAAATAAGCATAAATCAATTATTTATTAACTTAACTGGCATCTAGTAATTAACCGAACCAATCTGATTTCCAAATTTCAGAACGTGAGGAAAGTCAACCACTTAAAAAGTTTTCCATATTTTTAATATACATATGTGTATAAACTGTGATTATCTATTCGAGGTGATGAAGTAAATTTTTAAAAGTGATTTTCGTCCAATGAGCTGGGAAAAATGGTTCACAATTTGTAAGTATATTGTGCGTATTGCAATTTTGCAGGCAAAGTGATGAAATGTAGTGGTTTTCGTTAATACAGATTCAAAACTTATATTATAAATCAACTCCAATACTTTTTGAGTTAAACAAGAAGTGGCAACGCCATTAATTTAATTTTTACTAAAACTTTCTAATCCGAGTCCGCTTTTGGGTAAATGCAAGTGTCTTCATGACGATTTATTAAAACTCGGCTAAGCTTAGTACACGAATATCTTTCGACCTCACACATATGTTAAGACTAAATTTACGTTCATCTCTCTGATATTGAAAGGTATAACTCTCACTGGCTATGAGTTTTGTGGATTCCAAAATTTATCAACCAGCCCAAATTAAATTTTATTTAAATGAGCGCGGGAAAAAATTAGAGCATCATTGCTGGCTTTTAGCTTCCAAAAAATAGGTGCCAACATCATTTGCTACAGTTGTATGCCGCCTTCAAACGGCAGATTTTTTTTTATGACGACCTCTTTCATGGCAGAAATGCCCACGGAGGTTTATCATTGCCTGCGAAGGGGCGACCGCTTTAGAAAAATTGTATAATTTAGTGTTTCATGCACGGGCTTTCGAACCCGGAGGAAAAGGAGGTGGGCCAAATATCCAAAAAGGGTGTAAGCGCCAGTTATGTAAGTATATATAGCTTGTGAGCTTTTATTATTATCGAATTCATTCTGTATGTAGCGCCTTTTCATTACTCGGCTATATTCGCGTTGTACTTGTATAATGCAAAGTTAGTTTATATCCTCAATTTCTCAAAGCGTTACAATGCCCTTTCATGTTTCATCGTAGACTGCTTTTCTGCTCGAAGCACAGTGCAGAGAACTTAAGGGGTTCCGGTGGTTTGGAGCTCGAAAATTTATTGTATTTTCGGAAATTTTTTGACAACACAAAAAATTTCCTTTTTTAATATTTAAATTTTTTAGGTTTTACATACAAAACTTATTTTACATACAAAAATGAAAAAAATGTCTTAAATCTAATAACTTTAAAAATGGTGCTAAGTTAACCCTCCCGAAAAATTGGACCTGGACGGTGTTGCCCAGTTTGCCTCTTCTATTTATCTGAAACACAAAAACCAAAAAACATTATTAATCAGTATGACTGTAGCTTGTCCCGTATTAGAATAAAAAAAAAAAATTGACAAAATGGCGCTGTTTTGAATTTGACACTCTAAAAACGGGTTTTTTTCAGTTTTTCGATCAAAAAAATACGAAATAGTTCAATAACATATTAAAATTTCAACTAGGTCGAAAAAAGTAGTTTTGAGATAATTGAGTTTAGAGTTTTGAGAGTGGAGTGCGAACATTGACGTCGCCGCGTGACTCTACCAGCTAAAACGTCTGTAGAAACGAAAATACTGGGATTATCCTTCCAAAAATTTGGCAGTATATTCTTAAAAGCCTATACTTTTAAAATATCAAAAGAAATCGATTTTTTGAAAATTTTAGACCACCGGGGTCCCGGTATGAATGTATCTATACATACATTAACGTTCTCTGCACAGTGTGTACTTAAATCCATCATGACATGCCCTTTTAAGCTTTTTTTCATCATCACATTTTTTAAATCATATTTAATGGTTTCTGCAGTAGAACTCAATACGTTCAGGTTGAGTAAACTATATCTGCTGCTATTTATTGCCTCTCTTCGGTGATGACTGATAGCTAATTTGGCACCGAGTTACACACAATACCATGGATCGATCAGATGCTATCGAAAAGAGTAATCACCTCGAACTTAGGTATCAGTAGTCCAGGAAAAATAGTTACACAAAGTAGAGTCATCTCTCCGTTACTGCGGAACCTAGTCTTAAATGAATTGCTTATTACAATTAGCAAGAAAAGGATCGTGATAGTCGCTTATGCGGATGATGTATCAGTGGGCTCATGCAATCAGTGTTAAAGGAACTCTCTAAGTGAGCGACCTCAAATGGTCTAATGGTTAACCCAGCCAAGACCGAACTAGTTCTGTTCACTAGAAGATATAAAATACTGAGTTTTCAGTTACTGTCTATTAATGGATTAACACACACCCTATCACACGAAGCCAAGTATCTTGGCATAATTCTGGACTTAAAGCTTGATTGGAAAAGGAACACCGCGGAAAGAATGAAGAAAGCATTTAATGCCCTCTTTATCTGTAAGAGTACATTTGTCAAAAAATGGGGTCTGAAACCGTATATGAACCACTGGGTGTACAATGCGATCAGCAGACCCATTTTGACTTATGAATCTTTTGTGTGGTATTCCACCCATTGATATATATGTTAAAGGGTTAGCAGCCAAATCTGCTTGAAGGATCAAAGCAACAGGCGTGATAAAAGAAATACGCACGGTCATGCATCAGTGCTACTATCTGTGGAGTACTTGCAAGACGCATAGAAAACAGACTATCTGATTCCCAAGATAGATCTGAAAAAAGACTGTAGAATAAGAATACACGACAGAAGGGATTGTCAGATCAGAATCATATCTGATGATAGCGGTCACCATATTTATACAGACGGCTCAAAGATGGGCTATGGTACTGGATCGGAAGTGTAATCGAAGCAATTATACATAATTTGTTTCTTTAGACTCCCAGACTGGTGTAGCGTCTTCCAAGCTGATAGCTACGCTACAGACAAAGCAGCAAAGACGATAAGAATAATTTACTTACAATACCATTTTTGTTTACAGTCAAACAACGATCAAGGCACGTCTCTCAGCGCAATGAACTCAAAATGTTTTAAAGAATACATGAGGCCGACCCCGCTTATCCAACAACACAACACCACTCTTTTTTGGGTCCCCGGTCACTCTGAAGTGGAGGGAAATGAAAGAGCGGATGAGTGTGCAAGGCAAGGCTCTGAGCTTGACCTTCAACGTGTAGTAGAGGACATAAGCATTCCTCTAAAGGAACTGTATACTGCGATTGACGGAGCGCTATCCCGGAAACCAATAAAAGGTGGTATCTGACTACTCACTATAGGGTATCCAAAGCGCTCTGGCCCAAACCGAATCTTAAAAGAACAAAATGTCCGCTTGGATTCAACAGATATAGCGGGTCACTGCACTATTGCCACCTTAACCAGTGAATGGGTGTATCTCACAATGACTTCATCAGAAATTGTGGAGATGAAGTAGAAATTGAGTCGGTACAACACCTCATCAAAGAAGCCGTACCAAATATGTTGGTGATTATTCCTACGAGCACCTGTGAAATTTACAAAATGTCTCATTAGAGGGACTAAATCTAATTGTTTTAAGCAACTTAGTTAGTGGATGGAAACCCTATGCAGGTAGCACAATCACCGAGTGTCTTGTCTTAGACAAGCAACCAGGCTAACCTGACCTACACAGAAAACAATCACCGAACTGTTAAGTCGTGAAGCTATGGATGTTAGCAATAATAGCAGCGGGCAAAGAGTTATGGGGTAAATTATCAATTTTACTTTTGTTTGTTTATTCGCTCATAAATATCGCATTATTATCTATTGAATCTTGACTTCCGCTTACCAATAGTGATCAACACATGTTCACATAACGATATGTATTACTAATAAAAACAATCAAACTGATTACTGGTAGATGTGGTTTGTCTCGTAATTAGATTTTTATGCGCTTTTATATGGCACCTCAACACAACCTAATCCCTGGCACCATTCACAATCTTCTTGTTTGCGGCAGCAGTTTGTTGATGTGGATAAGTGGCAATTACATGGCTTGTGGCTGATGTCGCCTTCATCCGCAGGAAGTGTCGCATGTGGCACGTTATACATGCGTCGCGCGTTATGGGACACATGGCTCATGTGGCGGCGCAATCACAAATCGGGGAAAGGATTTCTGCGACTCGTTGCATTAGATTGCTGCACATGTCGGGTGCCGGCTGTTCGAAGCGAATGTTCAAGAATCAAAATTAATACTTCCAATGTGAACGGCATAAAGTTGTTGCCTAGCCACAGTGAGAATCAATTTAGGAAAATTATCACGTTCGATCGATATCGTCAGGTGACGCCATAAGACGAAACTCATTGTTGCTGAGTTGTCTTACAAGCAGTTGCTTATGCTGGTACACACACACACACACGCATGCTATAAGGAAGTGACGGGGTTGCTTGTGAGAATTTAAATTGGCAGCATTGCATTTCAGAAGAAGTCATATACAAGCAATTTATATATATACATGTAGTTGTGTATGCGTGTGCATGTATGTATGCACAAATTGTTTGTGGATATGAATGCATATAAACATTTATTTAATTTCATTAGCAGTGGCTAAACAACCAACGCTGCCTTTTTGGCTACTATTGCCTTGTTCAGTTGGTAGTAGACAATAGCTGCTCACTATCAGTGTGCACATCCAAGAAAACCTGGCTACCTGCCAGTCAAGACCGCTTATACTCACAAGTGAAAAGGAAAGTTTCGCTTTCCGTTCCAGGAATTTGCATTAGTCAGCACAGCGGGCGGCCTCATTCACTTCGGCTTCGATGTCATTTGGCGCTGTTGGTCAACCGAGCGAGGAAAAACTTAAGGTTCATACCACAAAATAACAACAACGATTGTTGCCTTTGCATTTCCTAAGTGACATTTTCGCTTTTATTTGGCTTCCTGCCGGCGACTTCTTCGTCATTCCGCTCCCATTTGGCATTGTTTTTCTTCGCCTTCTAACCATTACACGACTTCTTAATTTTATGCTGTTTATTTTGCTTTATTTTATGCTTTGAAATCTAAACTGGACGTTTTGCCGACTTTGTAGTAAACAATGGAAATTAAAAGAGTGTTATCCACCTCATACTCCTCACCGGGCACACAGACAAGCATTTATTGAGTTGTTTCTGCTTTTTTTGTATTAAAGCGGTGTGTTTTTCTGTGCCAGACTGGGGCGAATTCGAGCCAAGGGCGCGATGGAATGTATTGGGTGGCTTGGAACGGTGCACTTGGCATTTGTCACGACAATTTTTGTTAACGACATTTTCGAGTGAAAGGTTTTTGAAATATTTCGCGTGTGAATTTGACATTAACGTATGTTGACATGCCGTCCTTCATAAGCTTATCTCCCTGTTTTACTTTCACTTGAATGTATTAAAATTCTTAAATATGGATTAACTAGACTGCATCTAACATTTTTTAAACTAATGCTCCTTAACTCTGAACGGGTAATTTGGGGTCGATTGGAGGAACACTGTTGCTCTTTTTAATTTTTTCGAAAAGTTTCTCGCAATGCGCACTTCGTTGCTGTGAAATATCGGGTGTTTTTTAAGAGTTTGAGAACTGAAATTCATAATATCTAACATAATATGTATGTAAATGTATGTATAATTGGCGCTTTAACCCTTTTTGGGTATTTCGCCGAGCTCGCCTATTTGTAGTATGCGTCTTGATGCTATTCAACAAATGCAGGGACATACGCTTTTAAGTCGGCTCCTAGCGGCTGTTCATGATGAGCTTTTTTATGGTAGAAATACGCTCGTTGGCTTGCCATTGTCTGCCGAAGGCGACCGCTTTTAGAACAACTTTTGCTATCATTTGATGTTTAATGCATCGAGAAGGAGTCACGTACCAAGCTATTCGGCTATGGTGGCCGATCATAATACAAAATCAAAAAATAATGTTGGAACGAATTTTTTTATTATAAAACTGGTAGATAAAATTGGTACATAATTTCATTGCATTTAGTTTTTGAATATGATGCCCGGCATATGTCCGCCGCAACTAAGAGTTACTTAGTTCATTCAATCAGTCCAAATTTTGACTACTTTTTACCATAAATCTGACCATATGGCGTCAATGGTGGCTTGAATAATGCAATAAATGGCAATGGCAAGTTGCGCCGTCTTGGTGGAACACAATGCCGTCGATGTTTAGCTGATTAATTTTTGGAAACAAAAATTCAGTCAGCATGGCTCGATAGTGCTCGCCACGAGGCGATGATTCCTTCCAACTTTCGAAAGAAATAAGCACCGATAATACCACCAATGCTCTATGAACTTCGCGAACAGACTTTTTTTTTAATTTTTTTTTCAACAGCAAATTTCCCTAATTTGGAAGCGTTGTTTGAAGCGGCGCCGATATAATGTTAAACGAACCTTACTGAACAACACAGTGGCCATTCTCAGCTGTCAAAACATATTACGAGAAGTAAAATATTTTCAACATTTCCTCGGTTCTTTTTCACGATGAAATGAGCATACATAGCCAAAATTAGGTTTATGCTAAGGCTTTGAGTTTTCTGACTAACCTGAAATTCCTGGGCGATGGTGCGCATGTGCCGTTTCGACTCGAAGATTTTTATGATTAAAATGAACTTAACTACGCCCATTTGCGACATGGCGAACAGAAGTTTACAAATAAAATTTACATAATTTTCATTAATCATTAACCGGTCAAAACCGGTGATATATCAAATTAAAATTTCATAACTATATAATTCAATTTTCAATAATTACCCATTAAACCACGTATATTTTTTTTTATTGACAAGTATTACGAAAATTTTCGGTTTATATTGGAAGAAATATGTATGTATAAAACGACTTTTCAATGTTTTACTCATTTCTTAGATCCAATTTATCAAGAAAACTTTAATATATAAATGAAAAATATCTTCAAATAAATTTAAAAAAGTATGCGTATGAAAACACAAGTACACATTTTTTCTTTGAAAATTTTTAAGTAAAGTTTAACAACAGGTCGACTCAAAACCTTTTATTGATATCTTTATTTAGTTGGCTTTCATAGTAACAAATTACTCAGGGTAAGAAATTTGATTTATAAAACTCCCTTTAGTATCATGCACACGAACTGGAATAACAACTCTGTAGGGAAGGTTCACACGTCCACGCTCACATAGCCGAGCTGATTCTTTCTTGCGCTCCAATAGGTCGCCATTTGCCCTTTTGAGGAAATGTTTGAGAAAATAAATGTCGAAAATATAGTATTTCTTAAAACTCTTTTTTCTTTTTTAAACTTTAATACATATTTTATTTAACTTTTTTATATTTAATAAAAATAATAATCAATTTAGGTGTTTTGTGTTCTCTCAAAATAATTTTTTGTTTTTTAATTTATCACTAAGCATGGCGGTCGTCGTAGCCGAATGGGTTGATGCATGATCACCATTCGGAATTCAGAGAGAACGTAGGTTCGAATCTCGGTGAAACACCAAAATTAACTAGCGGTAGCCCCTCTGCAGGCAATGGCAAACCTCCGAGTGTATTTCTGCCATGAAAAAGCTCCTCATAAAAATATCTGCCGTTCGGAGTCGGCTTGAAACTGTAGTTCTCTCCATTTGTGGAAGAACATTAAGACGCACACCACAAATAAGAGGTGGAGCTCGGCCAAACACCCAAAAAGAGTGTACACGCCAATTATATATGTATATATATATATATATTAGGGCGGGTCGATTTAAAAGTCGCTCATTGCTCTGTGAAAAGAAACTAAAAAGTTCGACCCAAATTGGAGGACATCAGAATTCGTTTTAGAGGTATGGTTCCTTCGGCAAAGTTTCTAATTTTGATCCCTAGAATATGATTTTCACAGAGCAATGGGCGATTTTTTTGTCTCCCCACAAATCGACCCGGCCTAATATATATGTATATATATGACTGAATAATAAAGGCGAAGTAAAAGGCAGCTTTCTTTGTTCATTTTCTAACATTCGGCTGCCTTTTTTTTCAATGTTGTTTTCGTTGGACGTTTCATTTATATATATTACGGGGGAAATTTTGTTACTATCTTCCGAATATTATTTCCTTGCACCTTTCTTTAATTTTCCATTCGAAAAATGCGGTAAAACTGTGCAATGTCATTTATTTGTGAATAAAAAATGAAAAATGCCTAAGTCAACTTGTGCAATTAGCAGAGAAGCATCGGCTGATGAAACCGTAGGTTCAAGGAAACTACTATACCATGGCCATATTATATCACATATCTTATTTGAGTAAAAAAATAGTTTCATGTGCTTGAAATTAGTTAATTGACATGGATTTTCCATAGAGGGCAATATCCCCAGGAGTAATTTTTTATAGTATATTTATTACAACAAATTAAGTATTTGTGTCTTTAATAGTGAAAATCGGTAGCAACAATTTATATTTCTCTCCGTTGCAGTTTTAGAAAATCTAGAAGGCATACACCTCCAATAAGACAGTTTCAAATCTTTCTCACTGATCTCGTCACTTTACATGCCACCATGATCGCTATAAAGCTTTCATTTTAGCTGTATGAAAGGTTGAGCATTTGAATTGACTGGAAAAAAGATACTGTTTAATATTTTAATTAATTAATTTAATACTTTAATATCTTTTATTATAATTTTTAAATATTGTCAATTAGGACTTTCTCCTGAAGAGAGCAAATGGTTTGTATAAGAAATTTTTTCCGGACATAAATAAAATTGCCTACCGAAAGGTTGCCGAAATAGCAGAGAATTTTGCTATTATTTAATTGGTCCTGTCTGTAGTACTTTATATTTCAAGGAGAAATCTATGCCACAGAAAAAGCTATGAATTCTCTCTGGAAATAACTTTTCTACTCGAACAAACATTTTCATTGATAGCCAAGTGGCTATTTAAGTAGCTATGGCCCTTTGAATTAACTTGGAATGTGTTCAACAATGCAGATTTAAAATGGATGAACTCTGCTGAAATGGGCAGGTAACTATTAACTGGGTACCAGGACACAAAGGAATAGAAGGAAATGAGAGAGCTTATGAGCCCACTAAGGTAAATAATCGCCTGCCGAGATTGAGCACGTCAGACTGAATGAGATATGAGATATGAGCGATAGAAACGCAG